>APFE031435618.1:0-15192 GCA_000404065.3 Pinus taeda
CCTCAGAGAGGGAAACAGTCCCCGACCTGCGCCAACGTGGCTACTACAGGCAATTTATTAATAAAAGAATGAAAATTTACATAAGCTTCTCTCATGCACGGTTAACCTACAAATGACCCTCCATGCGCTTTAAATAGAATTCATGGACCAATCGGGTGTCAAGCCACGGATCAAGTGTCGGTAATACCGAGGAGAGAATGAACCGTCGGATCACTACATATCGTGACCGTCGGATTGTAAGTTACAAAATGTACAACGGTAAAGAAACACACTTTACCTAACGCTAACCTAACTCTATACTAGACCAAGTTGAACTTAACTATTCCTATGTGTCGGAATATCCTAACAGAGTGGAGTGGAGACAGAGACCTGCTCCATGACCAACATTGTTTTTCCCAGATTCTCAATGAACTCTTGCTTGGAAAGGGGCTTCTTGTAGATCTTCAATCTATGCCCATTGATGAGCATGGGGATGGCTTCTCCATCTATGGTTCGGATAAGGACTAAACCATTGTCATTGCATTTTTCTACTGTATATGGTCCCAACCATCTTGTCCTTAGTTTGCCCTTGAAATCTTTATATCTTGAATCATACAGCGGCGCCCAACCTCCTTGCTGGAATTGTTTTTTTTTGAGGTGTCTGTTATGCCATATTTTTCTTTGAAGTTGGACTACCTCTGAGTGGAGTAGGGTCTGCATTCTTTGTTCATCCAATCCATTTAGCTGAGGCAATCTTTCCTTTTGTGCACGGTTGAGATATAGGTCCAGCTGAGCTACCATCCTTAATGTGTTATATTCAAATTCTATTGATGGCAGAGCCTTCTTCCCATAGACCAGCTCATAGGGTGTAAACCCTATGGTGGTTTTCCAGGTGGTGTTATAGGCCCAGGTGGCCTCAACCAATTGATTTGCCGAATCTTTTCCACTGCTACTCACTACCTTAGTTATAATCCCTTCCAAAGCTCTGTTAGTGACTTCCACCTACCCATTCGCTTGCGGATGATAGGGGGTGTAAGTTCCATGCTTAATCTTGTGGTGTGTGAGAAGGTTTTCAACCAAATTGGAGGTGAACTAACTCCCTTAATCAGTGACTAACTCTCTTGGAAAGCCAAACTTGTAGAAGATATTTTCCCTCAAAAACTCAGCTACTCTTTCTTTTGTTGCTGCCTTGATCGCCTTTATTTCTACCCATTTTGTCAGGGAATCAGTACACACAATGATATAAGATTTATGTTTTGAAGGAGGGTTGATAGGACCCACAAAGTCCATGCCCCACTTCTCAAATGGCTCAAATGTCACTTGGGGTTGCAGAGGCATCTCATCCCTTGGAGTAGGTTTTCTCATCCTTTGACATTGGTCACATTGGCTGATATATCTCCTGACATCTTGATGAAGAGTGGGCCAATAGTAACCTACTTGCAAAATTTTGAAGGCAGTCCTTTTTTCTGCAAAGTGCCGCCCATAAGACTCGTCATAACAGGTTAGGAGGATGTCAAAAACTTCCTCCTCCCTGACACATCACCTCAAAATCTAATATGGGCCAAGTTTAAAAATATTGCCCCCAATCTAAGTGAATGGGGCACTTTTCCTCACGATCTTGCTCTTCTCTTTTGAGGACAGGTGTGGTGGAAGCTGTGCTGAAACCAAATAATCTACTATATCAGCAAACCATGGAGAGAGTACTAAAATAGAAAATAGGTGTTCATATGGCATTTGATCATCCACCATTCCTTTTTCACCTACAAGCAGATCTAGCCTAAACAGAAAATCAGCAACAACATTTTCCTTACCTGGCTTATCAACAATTGTCAAATCAAATTGTTTCAATAAAAGTAACCATCTAATGATACAATCATTTACATCTGGTTTATTCATCAAATGCCTAATTGCAGCATGATCAATGTGTAGAATGTTTGATAGCCAGTGATGTAGTGTTTCAACTTGTTTAGGGAATGGACTACAGCTAAGAGCTCCTTTTCGGTCATAGTGTAGTTTAATTCTACCTTGGACAGGTTTTTACTGACAAAGTATATGACATAATGCTGCTTCTCTTCAACTTGCCCTAAGGTTGCTCCTATCGCGTTGTTCAAGGCATCTGTGTGAATGTGGAAAAGTAGGGCCCAGTTTGGACCTCTCAAGATTGGGGCAGCTACCAGCTTACCTTTCAAGGCATCCAGAGCCTCTTAACAACTATCAGTCCATATGAACTCAACATCTTTTCCCAAAATACCAAACAATGGAGAGGCTAGCTTACTAAAATCCTTAATGAATCTTCTATAATACCCTGCTAAGCCTAGAAAACTCCGAACATCTCTTACCTTTTGAGGAGGTGGGACCCTTTGGATGATAGCAATCTTGTTGGGATCCACATGTAATCCTTGCTAAAAAATTGTATGACCTACCATGATCCCTTCAGTCATCAGGAATTCGCATTTTTCAGGACTGAGGGACAGGTTCATTTCAATCCACTTAGCTAAAACGTTCCCCAGGTTAGTCAAAGCTTCATGGAAGTTAGAACCATAAGGGGTAAAGTCATTCATATAGATTTCCACTGAACCATGAACCAGTTCAGCAAATATGCTCAGTACTACTCTTTGGAAAGTGGCGAGAGCATTGCACAACCCAAAAGGAAGTACTTGATAGGCAAAGGTACCCCATGGACAAGTGAAAGTGGTCTTATCTTGGTCTCCTAGGCTGATTTGGATCTGGTTGTACTCGCTAAACCCATCTAGGAAGGAGAAGAATTTCTTCCCTCCTAGGCAATCTAACACTTGATCTATTAAAGGCAAAGGGAAATGGTCTTTCTTGGTGGCCTTGTTTGGTTCCCGATAATCTACATAGATTCTCCACTTCCCATTTTTCTTTGGCACTAGCACTAAAGGAGAAACCCATTCGCTATCAAAGATGGGGTAAATGAATCCTACATCCAACAAATTTTACAGTTCTTCTTTGACAATGTCCTTGAGGGTTGGATTCGTCCTCCTTTGGGGCTGCCTAATTGGTTTATAATCTTCTTTAATATAAATGTGATGAGTACAGACTGAAGGGTGGACTCCCTTCATCTCCTTATAGCTCCAAGCAAAAGCATCCAAGTGATTGTTTAACAAGCTACATAGATCCTTCTCTTGAGAGGTGGAAAGGTTTTTTTTGGGCCAAATTCCACATTCTTAACTCTGAGAGAGGTCAGATCAGCCACACATTGATCAACTAAAGCATTGGCTTGGGTTTCTTCCACCAGCTCTACTAAGGGCAATACACTGGGGGGTGAATTCTGAATCAAGTTTTCAATAAGATCATCCTCGGTTTGTGGACCCCCCATGGTAGCCTCTAGTGTACACAATGGTGCATAATAGACTTCATCCCCACCTTCCTCCTCCAACTAGAGAGGTAAATCATGTTCTAGTAGAGGTTGAGCAAGAGGATAGAGGACTAGCTGTTTTGAAATATGCCCATTCTTGATTGTCATGTTCCCAGCTCGACAACTGATGTAGGCATCTGCAATAGCCAACCAAGGTTTTCCCAGGATGAGAGGATAACCAGTGAGCTTTTCTTTTAGTTGGAGAACTAGCAAATCGGTAGGGTACTCCTAGGAATCAATAGAGACCATGACATCTTCCACAATCCCCTTGGGGATCAGAGTGGAGTGGTCTACTAACTGCAGTACTATTGAGGTCTTTCTTAGGGAACCTTGAAGGTTGAGTTTGAGCATAGTGTCCCTGGTCATCACATTAATGGCAGCCCCTAGATCAATCAAGGTATGGGGGATTATGGTGCCATTGATGTGGACATCGACTATAGGACTCCCATGGTCTAGATATTTTGGACAAATTACCTGCCCCAACATCAGGTTGGACAGTTGTCCTATGACATTGATAGTTGTGGCATCTCTCTTGCGCCTGTCTGGGTGCCTGAAGCACTTCTCCTTGATCATCTTGTTGTATATAGGCACATCCTTTATGGCTTGGAGAAGTGGTATTTTTACACATAATTGTTTCAGTTCTCCCAGAAGTTCAGTTTCTTCTGGGGTCAGTTGTGTGGTTCCAATTAGTCTTTCAGGAAAGGGTGGAATGAATTTTGGTTCACTTTCCTATTTTTCTTCCTCGTCCTCCTTAGGAGGAGGTTGGCTATCTAGGAGAACCTTCCCAGATTATAGGTTAATCTCCTGAATCTCCACAGCATAGGTCGGGCATGATGTTTCTCCACTATATACTTGTTGGGCTTGTCTGTTGTTGGGGTTCGGGTTCTGTTGAGCAGGTATTTGGGGTTGTCTTGGATGAGCAAGAGGTAATGGTTGTGGTTGAGGAGGTGGTGGAGGTAAAATAGCGGGAGGAGAGTTATACTGGGGCCTCCACACCTTATGAGGTGCATTCCACTGAGGTTGTGGTTGAGCATAAGGATGAAACGAATGAGCAACTAGAGGGGCCTGGTATTGAGGAGGATATGACCAAGGAGGGGGTGTGGACCAGAAAGGATGAGCAGGGGGTCCCCAAGAAGGCATGGAAGTGGCTTGATTGGGGTTGTAATAGCTATGGGATGTCCCTTGCATTCCCTGCTGGTAAGGTCTAAGTCCATGTGGCCTCCTTTGGTTCATGAAATAGAGTGGTTCAGTGGCTCCTTCAGCTCCCTGATATGTAGCTTTGATTCCCGGCAAGGAAGGGCACTGATTTGTAGGATGGTCATCTTCACAGACTAAACACACTTCTATAGAGTGCAATGGACATTCGTTCCTAGGATGTTTTCTAGTGCACCTGGGATAAAAAATGGCCAAAGCCCTCTCAGCTTCCTCTTGTTTTCTTTTGATATGCAAGGTATCCATTTGCATGGCAAGAGTCTGCCTCACCTCGCTCTTAAAATCTTCCAGTCGATTCTCAAGTTTGTTTCTAAGGGATGAACTAGATGAGTATGTACTGCCTAAAGGTTGACTTCCCCCACCTCTCTTTCTAGCTGACCTAGAATGGCTTCTAAACACAGTCTTTATGTCATCATAAATTAGCTGGTAGATGTCTCCCCCAGCCAGCAAATGGAGGGTATCTAGAAGGTCTTCAGGGACCCCTCTGAGCGGTACCAACATCAGAGATTCAGGGTCAAGTGTGCACCTGGCCCTTTTATAACTGAGTTGAAACCTTTCTTCATCCATGGTCATTCAAAAGATCTCTTCCTTAGTATCCTTTGACCTGCAGTAGTCCCAGTATTTGTCATTAAAAGCTTTCTGCATCTGAACCCAATTTGTGATACTGTTTCCAGGTAACCCCATGAACCAGCGCAAGGCTGCATCCTTGAGGGTAGAAGGGAACAATTTCAACTTCTGCTCGTCTTCCGCATAGTCATAGGTTCTATAGATAACAACAAATTAAAACAAGAAAGTATCAGGATCTTCAGTAGTCGGTCCATGGAAGTGAGGTAAGGCTAAATGACTTATGTTTTTCATTTTTGTGTCCCCATTGGTCTTTCGGATAGGAAAGGCACCTTCTATTCTTTCGCCATTTCCTCTAACATTTCTCTTTTCAGCCATGGTCTCAGGAGGACTGGTTTCTTGCTCTTCTTCTGTTATAGGATCTTCGTATATCTCTGGAGATTCACCTATAGGTTCTTCTAGATCACTGCCACCAAAGAAGAGACAAGGGTGACTCAGTGATGTGGTGGGGGTGTTGGGTAGGAATTTTCTTGAATTGTCTCTGTTCCTATGAGGCATGAAAGGAAATCTCTTTTTTTGGGTGATTTTTTTTTTTTTTTTTGCTTGTACCTACAAAAACTGAAATGGGTTGAACAACAATTGCAACTAACTGAATGAATCTATTTTTCTGAAATGAAAATTGCAGAATTGAAATGAAAGAAGCAAATGTCTAATCTACACTTGCTGAAATGAAATTGCAGAATTGAAATGGAAGTAGGAAAATTCTAATCTATGCTAGCTGAAATGAAATTGCAGAATTGAAATGAAAGTATGAAATGTCTAATCTTCTTTTGCAGAACTGAAATTGCATAATTGAAATGAAACAACTACTCTACTCTTGCTGAAATAAACTACTTAGCATAATGTTGCAAAAGAAAATTAAAAAAAGCAGTAATCACAAAATACTCTGAAGCTTCCATGGCAATGGAGCCAAAAAGAGTGGTGAGCTCCAGTATTGTAGCAATATTACTGCAACTCCTAGGGCTTCCTTCTTAACTTTTATCAACCTGGTAGTTCATAACAAACTTGGGAGTGATGGTGTTGTATGCACAAGTACTATCTCTTACTATAGGCTGTCACTTAATCAGCTGGCGCAAGTTCGCTAGGAGCTTAAGCTAGATTCTATGAGTTCTCAGAAGAAGCTTTTACTGTGATTGAAGAAAGCTAACTCTATAGAGGTTATTCTACTTACAGAAAGAGAAGGAAAACTTAAATGAAACGCAAACCCTGGCAAACCATAGTTTTGCAAGAAAAGAGATGGAAACTACTGAAATGGGTGCCATTAACTTCTGAAAAGGTAAATTGCATTTATTCAAGCTACTTTAGAAGAGAGATGGGAAGAATTTTTTTTTTTTAGTTTTGAGTATTTTTATGTGGAATTATTATGCTTATGGTTTGACTGATTGTGACTGTGTAGAGGTTTGGTGGCAAAGGAGGATGGAGTTGGCTTTTGTTGAAGATGAGGAAGGTGTGGAGAGGTCCTAAGAATTCCCTCGTACCCTTCTAGAGACTTCCATTGTGATCAGACATCGAAAGATCACTCGCATGAACTTCTACAGGAGGCTACAGGGGATCTACAGGAGGTTCTACAGGAGGCTCTACAGGAGGAGGCTGAAAGTGCTTTTTGGAGGTTTGAAGGTGGAAAAATGGTGGGAAAAGGGAAATGAAGGCTGGATGAAGGTGTTGGAGGGTCTAGGACTCTATCAATGAAGATCAGGAATGAAAGAGAGCATTGGGTTTGTTCAAAGGGGAAGAAAGAAACTTTGTACAACAACGCCAAAATTAGGGCAGATTGGCAAAATGAGGTGAATGAGTGGGGAAATCTTGAGAGATGAATTGATACAGGTTGTGCTATGGAGGAATGATAAGCTGGAGTGTTCTACAAGTTAGTTTCACACTTACTTCCCAAAACTGACCTAAGTAAAAACCGAAAAAATAGAGTTTGTCTATTTTGACCTAAAATCTGACCTAAAAATAGAGACCTGTTGAACAGAACTTCATGAACAGAAAATTATACGATAAAGCCATGGTAAATTAACAAGAAAGGATCTAAGCATGTGAATCCAAACTAATATCTACTTTCTTAACTCAAAACATCACACTAGCAATTGCATAAAGGGCAAAAACTATGTTTTTGGTAGTAGCAATAGTGCCTTGACCCTCAAATCATGGTCCCAAGAAGGGAGAAAGGAGGTCAAGACCTACTGGTAGCCTTTTTGGATCTTTCTCTATTAATACAGAAAACTACTTAAGCAACTTGAAGCAAGAACAACTATTTTAACCATCAAAAGCAACCTATTTTATGAAAGCAAGATTTAACCTAAACAACAGAAATTATCCTATGAATGCAAGAAAAAACATATAAATACACAAAGGAGGTGCTGGAAAACTTGGTTTGAGCCCTAACCCAAGAGCTTCAGCCCTCTAGGAAAGATCAGAGCTGGTTCAAAACTGGATTCATCTTCATTGATCAAAAAATAGCTGTTACATCACAAAACTGTCTTCAAAAAGAGCTCGAAAATGAGCTAAGTACAAGGTTGCACAAAAGTGAAAAATAGGCTATCAAATGGCTAACCTACTGAGGCTTGAAGCCTTCTTATTTATACAAGTGGGTACTCCCAACAGTCCTCCTAAACTTAAGGAACTCGGCTGCCTGGAACTGAAGATAACTACAACCCTACTTGACTTGCTTGGCTACCTCTTGGATGCACTCATGTGGCTACTTGTGCTTCGAGTTTCTGATGGAGAATTCGAGGTAAGGGTTCATAAATGAAGGGGACACCTTTATACAAATCCTCTCCCTTGTTCTTCCTCAAATTTGGCTGCCAAATGCTCATTAAACCTTTGATTTTGTCTCAAAATTGACCAAAAATCTGCATAAAGCACACATTAGATATTTTGGCATAATGACTAACCCAATTCACTCTATTAGCATAAATATAATAAAAAACATGCAATAAACTAATGAGAATGGTGAATTAAGTTGATTTAGGAGTCTAAATGAGCCCATATAATTACCCATTTCTAGGGCTCATCATTGGTTTACATGCCCCCAGCATGATGAAAGAGAGAATCTCCTATAATCAGATGGAAGTCGCCATAGTGAAGCAGGATGGTTATCCAACACCTTTTTGGCTTTGCCCAGATAGGGACAAAGGTGAATGGGGTGATTCTCTTCACATAATCTACAGGGAAACTTAACTTTACCACTAGGTATATGCCTCCCAAGATTCATTACATTCACCCAAGTAGACTACTCGTGGCTATCAGGTGGTTGGAATGAAGGTTCATTTACAAGATCAACTGAAAGAATTGATTGGGATTTTACAAGATCTAATCAAAGTCTCGACTTGGAACTAGAGACATTGTTTCATTTTTTAATGAGCTTGAAATAAGACAAGGAACTTCTGCTCAGATTCCTTGTTTCATTTTTTAACGAGCTTGACACAAGACAAGGAACTATGCTCATATTCCTTGTGTCATTTTTTAACGAGGTTGACACAAGACAAGGAACTATGCTCATGGTCCCTGTTTCATTTTTTAATGAGGTTGACAAAGTAAAAGAACTATCCTCATATTCATTCTTTCATTTTTTGACAAGGTCGACACAAGACCAGGAACTATGCTCATACTCCTTGTTTCATTTTTTAACGAGGTTGACACAAACCAAGAACTATCCTCGTGGACTTTTTTCATTTTTTAATGAGGTTGACATAGTAAATGAACTATCCTCATACCCTTGGTTTCATTTTTTAACAGAACTATCCTCATGTTCTTTTGATCACAACTCATAAGAGGTCATGAAGGAAACATCTGGTTCCAATACCCCTAGTACATGATGTACAACATCACTGAATTGAACGTAAGTTGATATAGGTATGGAACGGGTTGCCACATAGTTAACCCGTGGCAGGGATGATACCATTGGTACAAAAGGACCATTTAGGGAAGACGGTTGACTAGGAAATGAAAGCTGGTCAACGGTGACAATCCTGCCTTCATGCGGGAAACAAATCACTCGAAAGAGTGTTGAAACAATAGCTCCCATGTCCTCAACATAGTCACGCCCCAAAATTAAGTTGTAAGCTAAAGGGCCTGGGATTACCCACGTTCAGATAAATGACTTTTCCTCCCAAAGTAATAGGCAACTGAGGAAGAATCCCTAATGGTTGATTGGTGCCTCTGTTAAGACCCAAAAGATTCTAGGTAACAGGCACAAGTGGTGCCAAATCGAGCGCTTGCCAAGAATTTGAGGAAAGGATACTCACAGATGCACCTTCATCTATAATAGTGCTAGATACAATCATATTACGAACCTGTACTATGATCTGGAAAGGCACATAAGAAGGAAGACAGAATCCTATCGCTTGGTTCGAATCAAAGGAAATGACTAGAATACTTGGAGGGGGTACCGTAAGAATGGGAGAATTAACCCCTTGAGTTATGAGAGCGGGAGGATTTTCCTCCTGTGTTGATGGAACGGGAGGATTGTCCCCAAGCTTATTTGAATCTAAAGAAACAAAAAGAACATGAGTGGTATCATATTCACTCTCTTCAAGAAAGGTATGATTAGTTGATGGTGGAACCGGATCAACTGTTACCTCGGCCTGTTGATTTGGGTCAGGTATAGACTCATAGGGTTCACTTTCAGAGAGAGTGGGTTTGATCGACGGTTAATTTTGGTCAATTAATTAATCAACTAGTGAAGGATTTAGGGAGAGTTTCCTGTAACTAGATGGAAGTCACTATGGTGAAGCAGGATGATTATCCAACACTTTTTTGGATTCATCCAGATAGGGAAAAAGGTGAATGGGGTGATTCCCTTCACATAACCTATAGGGAAAATTAACTTTACCCTTCTTTCCATGAACTTTACTACCACTAGTTGATGGTGTGTCCCCAACATGATCTCCAGAAGTTGATGACACATGATGATGTGAATGGGAAGACCATTCTTCTAAGATCTAAGGAATATCAAGACAATTTCGAAGAAGATGGTCTCCCACACAAAGTTTGCATGGATATCGAACTTTGTGAGGCTTGAGGGACGGTTTCTCATCAGATGTTGCATTCAAAGCAACGGTTGCTTGGTTGCCCCTTTGATGAATTTCCTCCTTCTTCTTCTTCTTCTTCCCTTTCTTCTTCTTAGCCACCTGGTTACTAGTACCAATGCTTTCACCATTTGAAGAGGAAGAAGGGGAGGAAGAAACAACCGAGGAAAAAGGAAAAGGGTTAGCTTTAGGATCAACTGGAGGTTGATTTTGTCTAGTTGGAGGCATACTCTATTGTAGAGAAATCATGAATTTTTGAACCAAATACGTTGAAAACAACCATGCTGGCAAGCCAATGGTAAGTCCCGGAAGGGACAATGTAGCCATATAAGGAGCACCAATATTTCTGAAAGAAGGAAAATGACTAGGATTCCCATCAGAAGGAATTCCTTGATTAGTGGACTCTATATTTGTCACCATATGTCTCAACCTAAGATAAACTAAGGAGTGAGCATGGAGGATGTTATCCATGTTCAATTAGATTTATTTTAATCAAAGTAAAATAACAAAACAAAAGAGGGATAATCTAAGCAAAAGGTTTACAAATCAACTGTGAACTGCAGAATACCTCCTAGTGAACTGAGAAGTATGGGCAGGCAATCTCCCTGAGTGTTGTGTTTGGTGTATCATAGTGTACAAGGTGATCAACTCTATTACATAAGGATGGATAGAAACCTAGTGATGTCTTCCCATATATACCCGAAAGTACGTGGAGGCCCAATCAGTATAAGCGATGTCTAATGCAAAACCCCACAGTGAGAGCATTCCCATATAATTTATGTACTGTAACACCGCCCTATATACCCGAAGGTATGTGGACGAGCTATGATATACTCATGTACATGGAATGAGGTACCACACTCGAGATGTAGATGTATTGAAGACACGTTAGGGATAGCTGCTATGTTTTACGATGCCAGAAAACGTCTCTAGCCTAGACCTCTAAATGTTTTTCGTTAGGTGACAATGCTCCATTAGGTAAATTTAGATAAATTTTAAGTTGATCTTCTTTAGAATTTTCCATTCAACGATCACCATGTGATGTATGTTTGCAATTCCTAAAATGAAACTAATATGATAAGCATTCTTTCCATTCAATTTAATAATGAGAATCCTTAGTTAGTAGGGATAGAGCTCAAATCTTTGACAAAGAGCAAAGAGAACATCTTATGCAGTTTCCCTAGCTATTCCATTCAAGCATTCACAAACTTTTTCAATGCAACATGCATGTATTTCTTTTCGATTTCCCTTAATGTGAATGAACAAAAAGGAAAACTAATGCACAATCGATCAATAAACTCTTTTCATAAAAATGACGATTTTGCGACAATCTCTTTTCAAGGAAAGGAAGACTTTACAACACTTTTGTTTTCAAAGAAATGAGGAATTGTGACACTTTCAACGAAAAGACTAATCATATGCACACATCAATCAATCAATCTTTCATGAATGAATACTTTACGACAACTCAATTTTCGAAGGAAAAGACGATTTTATGACACTTACTTTCGACAAAGATCAATCAACCAAAAATTAACTTTCGACCATGGATTGAAAATGATAAAGTAAATACTTAAGAAAAATTTATCAATCCTAGTCTAAGTAGGGCTACCTAAGGAGATCAAAACCTATTTTCTGAGACATGACATCCATTTACAATCAGCAAACAAGCAATCAGAAGAATTTTGTCAAAAACTTTAATTCCAAGGGTGGGAATTTGACCTTGGGAAGATCAACGTAGGCCAAAGAGGGAGTAACTGCACTGCAGTGCACTATCTCTAACTGGAGGGTGCATTGCAATGGATTGTCCCTAACGCTAGCCTGCACTGATTCCTATGAGGCCACTCAAGAGTCATCTAACCTAAAATTTTGACCAAAATTCAATGCAAAAGGCTGAATTACAACAAGTAAAATATGTCAAAGTGTCTAAAGAGGCTGATAAGCTACTAAGATGGATAATCACTCCCCAGTGAAGTCGCCATTTTTTTTGGGGAAGTTTTAGTGTCTATAGATAAAAGCTTAAACCCCTAGACTAGTAGATAAGTCTAGAACAACAATTCAAATCATTCTCTACCTTTTCTATAACCAATAGATTAAATAAGATAGTAAAGAAGCCTACCTATAGCTTTCGCTTACTCCTTATCTACCTTGACCAATTTTGTCGCTCCTTTCCATACTTAATCCACTTGAAAAGTACTTGCACACAAACAGAAGACAGAAACTGATCAAAGAATATGATAATGATCTATTGGTTAAATATAGAATGGAATCAAGTTCATAATACACATACAAAAGTAGCAATGGACAATACAAACATATGGAAAAAGCTTTGAACACTTTATTAGTAAAAGGAAGAGTTACAACCAAATTTTCTTGATTCAGCATCACTCCTCCAGTTCAATCCCATTCTCTCCTCATAGCAAGAAAGACATTTTTACGTCATTACAATACTTGAAAGGAACTCAAGTCTCATGGTAACAGAATCTCCCTATAATTCAATGATTTCCAGCCCCTGATCACTTAGATGAGTGGTCTTTTTATAGGTGAATGAAGGAAGTTATGCCATAAATGGTGATAATGAATGCCCTCCCAAACTTAGAATTTAATTCCATGGAGGAATGGATAAAGGGATTGATGTTCCTTAACTCCCTACCTCATCCAAATTCAAGCTCAAAGGAGTATATAAACTTGGGAAGCTTCTAGATGCACCTAATGGATAAAAATACAACCAAACCCGAATGAAATTTAGCTCAAATTCACACATCGTAGGCAAAAGAGGGATCAAGTGCACTGCATAGCACTTAGATAATGTATTGGACTACACTGCAGTGCACCCTAATGAAGGTCTGCCAGCGTTGATCTTCTTAGAGGCAGTTTTTGGATGATTTCAGTCATGGAATCTCTTGGGAAGGAGGCATTCTGATGGTTGAATTCATTTAGGGTATATAAAAATTGAATGAGGGTTTCATGGGCCCTAATAATACTGATCTGTAAATTGGGGTTGACGTGCCCAAATGGATCTGTAATAGTTTCTTTCAGAAAGTGCATACCACAATCACTCATCAAACTATTTGGATACCCAAATTGCATCAGTACATACTCAAAGAGAAAATTTGCAATTGTCGTGCCTATGTTGTCCTTCACAGGCTATTCCTCCACGCATCGAGTCAAATACTCAGTCGCAATGATAATGTACCGTGCACCTGTCCTCTTTCCTTGAGGCTAAATGGGTCCCACAAAATCTATTTCCCATTTCTCGAAAGGTTGTAACCACATTTGTGGGTTTAGAGGCAACTCATCTCTCCGTGATGGTTTGTTAATCCTTTGACACATGTTGCACGCCCTGTAGTAGGCTTTTGAGTCCTTATGGAGAGTTTTCCACCACAACCCTGCACATATAATATTTTGTGCAGTTGCCCTTCCTGCATAATTCCCTCCCTCTGCATCCCCATGAGCATCTGCGAGGATACTACTTCTTTTAAACTTCGGTAAATATCGATGCAATACTTCATCAGCAGGGAAAATTTTAAGAACCCCCCCTAAATTTACATGTATAATAAATAGGCGAATCTCCATGGTATATAGGAAAAATGGAAGGCGATTTTATCAATAATGTGATATGTATATATAATTTTTTGGCGAATCTCTCACTAGGCATGGCGAATATTTTACTCAATTATAAAATCTTGTTTTTATTGAATACACAAATGAAATCGTTGCATTAATTTAAAATATCTTTTGAAATCAAAATTACCGAAATTACATATCGATAATCTAGTGGGTGTAAGAGAAAATTCACCCGTGCCATTCACAGAAAGCATGAGAAAAAACCTAATACTATATATAAAACCAAGAAAAATTCAAATTCATCACTTCTATATTCCTGTTTGCAATTAGAAAAATTACCCAAATTACAATCTGTTTACTCCACTTCTAGGGACCTCGTAACCACCCTGCCAATACAAAGTATGTTCCTGTTTGCAGATAGAAAAATTACCCAAATTACAATCTGTTTACTCCAACATATGTTGGAAAGTTATAGAAGGATGACTAGTGCAATCAATCCATTCCTTTTAGCCCTGGATTTGTTTCAGTTTAAAACAGAAGTATACAAATATACTTGTCCAATGTCTATGCTTTAACCATTCACCTTAAGATGTTTTTACAATATAATTTCCTAAGTCTATTTAATATCTTCATTATCATAAAAACCAACCTATATCCATCTTAACTCCACATCTACCACTCTTAGGGGGAATGAAATCTATTTATTCCTTTGAGCACTTTAGACCCAGAATTAAGATGGATCTAAGATAGAATTTCCGTTTAAATAGTCTATTAGGGGGAATGAAATCTATTTATTCCTCTGAGCACTTTAGACCCAGAATTAAGATGGATCTAAGATAGAATTTGTGTTTAAATAGTCTATGCTCACATGAATACCATGGGTCAATACGATGAAATCTATTTATCCCTTTGAGCACTTGGTAGACCCAGAATTAAGATGCATCTAAGATAGAATTTCCCCTTTAAATAGTCTATGCTCACATGAATACCATGGGTCAATACCATGGGTGATCATAAACCTGGAGCTTATAAATTACAACATCCATTTTTACTCTTGATGAGATCAAATATTTTTTCACTCTATGCTAGTTTGCATATCACAATATTTGATACCTCTCGGGGGTTAGTAGATGCAGAGTAAAGATGGATCTATTCTAGTTTAATTCCCCCATTTAAATAGGCTACATTCCAAGTGAATACCATGGGTCAATACCATGTGCCATTTTTATTTTTATTAATACTAATATTAGGGTTAATAATGTTTTTTTGCATGGTATTAAAAATAATAATAATAATAATAATAATTGTTTACCATAACTCTCGTTTATTTATATTTTTATTAATTTACCATATCATTCATAAATACAAGGTGACTTATGGAGTAAATATAAAAAAAAATGT
>APFE031435618.1:15360-33412 GCA_000404065.3 Pinus taeda
ATTCTTGAAAATGGGAATGGAAGGTTGTAACTCCTAATTTCAAGGGCTAAATTTACCTTTTTTACCCTCTCCCTTAAAATAAGGTGGGCTATTTGAGGTGATTTGTAAAAATGTACTATGATACAAAATATTCGCCCACTAAAAATTTAAAACCCCTTAATTTCGCCAAAGGGCGAACATTCGCCCCTAAAATCACCCCTGTTCATGAGACCCCATTTTGTGCAGATGTCTGGCAATGATAGAAAAGTTTGTCGCACGCACCACTAACTCTTTTTTCTGCTAGGTGGTGTAGCCTTCTAGTGTAGTTCCTATCGTTAGGAAGTGTATGATGTCTTCAAAGTGACCATTCATGACACACACTACAAAGAGCTATGTGTCAGGCAATCCTTCCTCCAAATTAGTTTTTCTCCCATTCTGATGTGTGGCAGATGGTCTGGTCTTGCGCTAAGTCATCCAAGCTTCACCATAACTTCAAAATAATACTCTTGGAACAATAACAACCACCTGTAGATTCTCCTCCCCAACACATGCTTATTGACCAAGTATTTCAATGCAGAATGATCCGTATAAATCTTAAAATGTGCACCCAACAAATAATGTCTAAACTTCTGGAGTGCATATACCATGGCTAGTCCTTCGTGGTTAGTGGTGGAATAGTTCTTCTCAGCCTTGGATAACTTCCTGCTTGTGAATGTTATAGGATGGTCCAATTCTCCTTCACTAGCCTATGTTAATACTGCTCCCAATGTTATACATGATGTGTCTACATGTACATGAAACTCCTTCTCCAAAGAATAAAATCAGTGCAGTGACCATTTTTCCTTTAAGAACATCCAATCTTTTTTGACATTCCTCGTTCCAACAAAACATGACATCCTTTTTCAACAACTTCTCTGTAGGCGCACTGATTTGGGCATAGCCCATGATAAAATTCCTATAGTACCCAGTATGTCCCAATGTTGCACATAGCTGTTTCACACTCCTTGGCACCTCCAGTTTAATTATCACTGTGATCTTCACGGGGTCTACCATTAATCCCTATCTCAATGCCACATGACCCAATAGAATCCCAAAAGGCACACAAAACAAACATTTCTTTAGATTGAGTGCAATATGGTACCTTCGATAAGTATCTAACATTAAGCGCAAACTTGCCACATGGCGATTTACCAACCCAAGCATAGTCCACTCATCAAATTACACATCCATAAACTTGTGAATGAAGTCTTTGAATGCAACAATGATGACGTGTGAAAAAATCACAGGCGCATTCTTTAATCTGAAAGGCATTACAGTGTACTAAAAACATCCCCATTTAGTAGCAAAAGGCATCTTTCTTCTATCTTTAGGCACGATTTTGATCTGATGGTACCCAGAAAAGCCTTCAGTGACGGAGTACACTTCCTGGCCACCTACATTATCCAATAATTCATCAGTGAACGAAGTCAGGAAAGGATCATGCACGCAAGTGTCATTCAACTTTCTGAGATCTATGCATATCCTTATTTCATCCTTCTGCTTCTTTTCCTATACCACCATTGGGCTCACCCAATCAGATTCTTCTATGGGCTTAATGATTCCTGCCGCGAGCATCTTATCTAACTCTAAGTGGACCTTCTCCTTATACTTAGAATTGAGATGGTAAGGTCTTTGCTTAACCAGCTTCACATCAAGTTTTAACGTGATCTTCATAATGCCCAGGTCTCCTATTATCCCCTTTAACTCTATAAACTTGGTAGGTAGCAAATCCTGGTATTTGCAGAGCAATTCAATGACCTTATCTACTGTTGTGTCATTCTAGTAATCACCAATCTTTGCGAATTTGGGCTCCACCTTTGTGCCAATATTTATCTGTTTAGTTTTCAGTGGCACGCTTATATCAGGATTCTCGATCTGCAGTCCCTTGACCTCACGGTGACCCTCAGTTTCAAGGATATTAATCTTTAGAGGGTCCTCATCTTCTTCTTCAACAATCATATTATAACATCCCAATGCGTGGCTCAGCTAAGTAGTCCAATCGGGTTGAATCAGATCCAAAGGATCCTACGGTATCCTAAAGATTGTTGCTTTAACTTCTTGTAGCTCTTTGTCAATACAGTCAAACTTGTCCTCAAAGCTAAACGTCATTATGAACCCTTCGCACAAAATATTCCATTATTTTGTGCGATGGCGGAGCTCTGTCTCTAAGTACCAGTTCATCAGGATGACATCCAGGGTGTGAAAGAACAAGTGCACCCATTCAAGTTGGGGATCCGTTCCATAGGCCTTAACCCATTTGGCCAAGTGCTCACAAAGATTATCCTTCTCATCATATGTGTCCATCACTCATACCTTCAGCTTCCCAATATGTGTTGTCATCATCCTCTGATACTCGTGCCAATCATCAAAATTACCCTTGTGCGTACCCCACCATCTCGCAGGCATAGTGCGTAGTGCCTAGTCCAAAGCCTACAAGCACTTCTTCTCTGGTACTTCCCTCTAAAATGCATTCATAAACACATCCACATCATTCAAGACATCATAAGTGGTTAGATTTCTTACCTCTGATGACACACAGTGCAGCGATTGGGTCATCATGTTACAACTCAGTGTAGTTACTTCATGTAGCTGATCCTGCCAACTCTCTAATTCTTCGTCCAAGTTTGAGGTGTAGGAACTCTCGCGATCCCATGTAATTCATCCATCCTCTATCGGATTCACCCAATCTTGGTCTCGCGCTGTTATCTTATATATGTAGTCCAAATCGTCATCGCTTTCATAATTGCGAACTGGTTCAATATAGCGTGATCCTTCTGCGGGATCTACGGGTACTATTATGTGAAGCGATTTCTTTTCAAATATCATCTTTCACTTGTTTAGGTTGATTACCTTGTTCATTTAAATAGCCCAATCAATGCCAAGGAGTGCAGGGTAGGGTTTGCTGTCATCCATAATTTCTATTACTTCAAAATTAGCCAATGCGCTCATGCCTTCAATATCTACAATTACTCCATGCAACCATCCGATGGGGATGGTCTTCTGCTAATTTTCCATCCTTAATTGAATCAATGACCACTACAACATGAGTCTATTACATATTCATTTTGGCACATCACTCCCATCATCTAGATCAATGTCTTAGGGCTCATCAAACACTAATTTGAGTGGCTACATGCCTTAAACATGTCACCCTTTTGAATGCCTCCTTCCTAGACAGTTTCATGACTTGAAGATATCCTGAAATGACCTCTAAATGGACCAGTGTAGGTAGGCCCATGTAAGTGTGCACTGCAGAGCGGTCGAGTCCATGCCAGGGTGCTTTACAGAGCACTTAGGCCCTCTTTCACCTGCATTGGGCAAGATTGAGTGAAATTCACATAGGGTTTGGGGAATATTCTTATCTCTTGGAGTCATCTAGAAGTTTCCCTCACTTATCAACTACTATGAGCTCGAAAATGGATGAGGAATGAGTTAAGATGCATCCTATCCTCTCATTCCTTCCTCCATGGAACTAATTCTAAGTATGAAAGGCCATTCAATACCCCCATTTATGACATAACCTCCTTCATCCTCCTATAAATTGATGACTCATCTAAGTGATCAGAGGATGGACTATGTTGAATTGTAAAGTGATAATGTTTCTATGATAATTGACTTTGAGACAAGTATTGTTACGCTATAAGTTTGTCATGCTTTTGATGTGATGTGGATGGGATCAAAGCTGGAGGAGTGACTTTGAATCAGACTTGATAGTTGTAATTAGTTCTTCTATTCAATAAAGTATTTGAACCTTTTTCCCATATTCTTATCTTGTTATATGATGCTTATATGTGTGAATGTATCTGATTCCATTTACTTGTATCCAATAGATCTTTTGCTTTGATCATTTCTTTGTCTTCTATTGATGTTTATAGGTACTTCTCAACCGTGTTAAGTACAGGAAGGAGCGACATGATCAATACAAAGGAGACAAGAGGAAAGCAGAACTACAAGTAGGTCTTCTCATTCTCTTTGTCTTATCTATTTCTTATAGGAAAAGGCTAAAGTGCTTTAAACTGTTGTTCTAGATATGGCTACTTATCTAGGGAATTAGTATTTATCCATAGATAACAAATTCTCCAAAACAAATTGGCGACTCCATTGGGAAGAGATCATCCTTCCTAGTAACTCATCCACCTCCTAGGACACTCTTGCAGACCCTACTTGTGTTCATTGATTGTATTTCAGCTCTTTTGCATTGAATTTTGGTCAAATCTATGTCAAAGTACCTCTTGAAATGGCTTACTATCACCGATGCAAGCTTGTGAGGGGCACAATGCACTATAGAGCACCCTTGGATTAGGGACAATGCTCTGAAGTCCACTGTCTCCCATTCAGGGCTGCGTTTATCCTCCTGGGGTCATTTTTCCACCTTTGGATTGAGTTTTTAACAACTTTCCTCTGTTTGATTGCTTATTGATTGATCATTGAATGTCATGTCTCAGGAAAAAAGTTTCCATATCCTTAACTAGTGATCTAGAATTGATCAAAGAGAAATAATAAGGTATTACAGACTCGTGCATGGATGTGCCTATGTTATTTTATGCAATGGATCGATAAGATTGTGGAATACATAGGCAATGAAGTAGTTAAAGAAAACATAACAGGAAACACATATAAACACAACAAGTTTAATAAAGAGTTCATCCAATACTCTTGGGCTATGTCTCTTGGTCCAACCTTCAGTGGTGGCCTCTCTATTATGTTTTCAAGTTGAGTTTTTACAACAATGAGCTCAATTTGAGTCTCACACAACAGATATAAATCAACAAGACTGTACTTGGATCCCCCAAGTCTCTGGAGTACACAGGCTCTCTTTACTAACTTTTGACCTCTATTAGTCACAGTAGTATGAGCCCAATCTGAGGCTCATACATAACAGGCATTAGAGAGGAGTGTGCTTGAACCTCTCAAGCCTTCTCTAGAGTACACAGACTGCCTGACTCTCTCTATCTCTGTCTTAACTCTGGCTCAATGCTTCCTTTTCTTTTGTAGGTTAAGTCAGCTTCTTCTCTCTACTTTGCTGCCTACTTCTCTCTATTCTTAACTTACTACTTACTTCTCTCTCTGTCAGTTTGTGGCTTTAAAGCCAATCTGCTTCGTGACTATTCGTTTCCGCTTCCTGTCTTTCCGGTTCCCCTGCCTCTGTCCATTTGAATCCCTCTGTCCTACATAATCAGTCATTGTATAACAACTCACAGGGAGGTGGCCACCTAGCTCATAACGAATGAGTGTTATTTCTCTTGGACATATTTGAAACGATCGTTGTTTCCATTAAATCCAAGAATACCCGTGAAACACGACCTTCCACCAATGCATTATCCATATCGGACTTCCAATCCTATACAACTCTGCCTGTTGACCCCATCAAATCCACTCATCCATCAGAATGCATCTCTGATGTTGATCTTGGGGCCCCAGATCCTATGGTCATCGTTCATATTGGGCAGCTAAGTAGCATGATGTTTATCCATCCGATGTGAACAGTTTTCTCTCTCTTCCACCGGATGCGTGGCACTCACTATATGGCATCGGGTGGAACTCAGTTGAAACCACTTACCGCTTGAAGCCTCCTCAATATTCTGTCGATTTTGTGGAATCCTACTTCCTTGGAATCAGAACAATATCCATTGCATTTTATAATTTTTCGGGTCTAGGTGCTTGTGGCCCTTCCTTCTTTGAGGGGTTTGCCCTCCAATATGTGATTAGCTACTTGTCATTAATCACATATCAGAAACTATGCCCATTTCTCGAAATGGCCTTTGGATTTGTTAATTTGCGATAGCGCATGTTACCATGGGCTAGCGGCCTACGCGCTTAAACGACAGTCCTCGTTGCTCCACACTGATCACAAATTGCAACTGTTATGAGGATATCTCCGATAAGATTGATCTTTATAAGACTTTTAATCCTTGGCATTATTTTTAAAGGGTTCATGAAAACTTAGAGAGTGTTCTAAGATCCAATTGGATCACAGTCATCCCATTGAAAAAGATTTTGGACCACCAAAAGTTGGTTTTTAAGCATCAATCAAGTGAGGATATAGATTCCTCACTTGCCCAAATTCTATCCATCTTGCACTGCTTGGTTTTGAACCTTTGAGCCCAATCTTGAGGTACTCAACATCTCCTTCACGCTTAGTTCTCACCTTCCTATCCAGAACTGTATCTTCCTGCAATTCATTGAGATATTCAGGCAACAGATCATCAGTCGAAGGCAATTGACTCTGCTCTTCGTGATCTTCAATCAGTGAAGGTTCAAACAGTCTCAAGCTTTCTGCATTAAGTATTGAATAGATGTGCATGTAAGCTGGCAAATCAAGGCAAAAAGCATTCTCACCAATTTTTTCAAGTATATTGAAAGGTCCATACCTTATTGACTTCAGCTTCTTACCTTCACCTTACATTTTGTCTTTGCTAACATACATCCAGACTTGATCACCAACTTGGAAACTATGCTCAATTCGATGCTTATCATGCCTTGCCTTGTACTTTGCTTGGATCTTTTCCAACCATTCCTGTACTGCCTGGTGAATCTCTTGGATTTGTTTAATGAACTTGGTTGCCTTGTCCACATCACTGTGTCCATCAACCGTTATGTCTTTTCCAAAGACAAAATCTAAGGGAGACCTTGGTATGAAACCAAAACATGCCTCAAAAGGATATCTCTATGTAGAAGATTGTTTAGCCCGGTTGTAATCATGGTGCACATAACACAAATGTTCATCCCAAAGCTTGGGATGCTTGCTACAATAGCCTCTGAGCAACTAGATCACTATCCGATTGACCACCTCTATTTGGCCATCTGTTTGTGGATGAAAGGTTGTGCTCTTCTTTAGTTTGGTGTCAATAATTTCCCACAGACTTGACCAAAACTTCCCAACTGTTATCACTCAGGTTGTCCCTAGGCTCCTAATAGGGATACGGCCGAGGTAACCATAAACCAATCTTCTGATTGCAGGTTCTAGCCCACCTGCAATCGGAGACGGCTCTCTCCTTTTAGATCAACCTTAGTTGATGATTTTAGGCTAGCTTTCTGATTTCAAGGGAGTGTTGATTGTGGTTGGAAAGAAGGTAGGATTCTCGAATGAAGAGGCACGGTAAGGTGTGATAAGTTTCGAACCATTGGGCATGGAGTCACAGATTGAGGCATGTGAGCGTTTTCTTGGTCACAAGGGGATACGGAGCGGGATAGCCACACTGGATACAATTCTCGGTCTGTTGAAAGTACGGAGTGAACATCAGGGATGAAAATCAAAGGAGAATCATTTCATCATGCTTACAAAGAGGAGAAGTGGATGAGTGGGATCCCGGAGCAGTTAAGAATTCCTAAGACATGCACTCATATGTGAAAGAAACAGCGTAAACCAGATCATTTAAGAATACAAGCTCATAACTGTTTCTGAAGAAAACATTGAAAAACGTGGAAATTGAACTTAAGGTGTATTGGAACAGATCTTAAGCTATTCTTTTTTCCTGCAATTTAGAAAGGTGGAAAGGTGGTAAAAAACATAAAATAAACAGAGGAGAAGAACACTTATTGGATCATGTAGAAGCACAGGAATTCCGTGATCATTCCTTGGCCAAGAGAAAACATCAAGTTGTTTCGCAATCCATGCTTTCAACAATCTTTGATTATGGAAATTATGACAGTTACAGTGCGAGTCTCTGCTCGGAGAAAATGCTGGAAAGAAGACTAACCAACAACTACTACCAACCAACCAACCCCTCACAACATTGCTTAGGGTGGTATTTATAAACAAAATATCGGAAAGACATCATTACAAATGACTTTGACAGGTCTGCTTAGAACTCTTCAAAAATCTAAATGTTGCTGGAATTAAATGCAAGTAAATCTTTTTGGCTGCGCTGGAGGAAGCTGGATCGGAACAGGTGACGAGGTGGCCCTTGGGGACCAGATGCAGTGCTGCTGGAGTGATTGTGCTTCAGGGCTGCAGTTCGGCTTTGGTGTGAATTGAATGTGAAATAATTATGATTCGAGAGCTGCAAGTAGTTTCGCCCTCTTTCTATGAATCTACTGGATGATATTAAATATTGTCTTGCTTCGGGCCGCTGCTCAAAATATTCGTTGATACACTTTGCCGCTACATTGATGGCTTCTGTCGTCGACTAATACTCTTTGACACGCTTGATGCCTGCTGATTTGATCTAATACACTTTAAACTCTGTGATTGATCTGCTGCTCTCTTTAAATCGGATCCTTTGGCACGATCAGGTGATTTTCGGGCTCTTTCGGCGCACAATGAGCTTAGCAATCAGAAGATTCCTTGAAGATTCCTCGAAATGGCCTATTTCCCGTAGCGATGCGCGATTAGCGCTTCGCCCTAATCGCGCATCGGAAACTGCCTCCATTTCTTGATCTGGAGCTCCGAAGTGCAATTTTTCTTCCTGCGCAAAGCTTTTTCGGCTTTCTGGCTGCTGACGTAAGCATGGCGTCGGCTGTACGGCGGATGATGTCACCTGTGGGTCCCTGGTACAGAGCGACGTGGTGAGATACTGGAGGTAATGTGGTGAAGAGATTCCGATGCGATATCGCGATATCGCGTCGGCAAGGAGCGGGGGGGGGTAATTGGTTTGGAGACTTGGTGCTTGCGATCACTGATCGGCGATATCGCAATATCACATCGGCAGAGATAGAGAGGGGAATGAATTGGACACTCGGTGCTTATGATCGCCAATCGGCAATATCGCAATATTTCATCGGCGGGGAACGGCTAGATGATGACTTGCATGAAGATGAGAGTGCGAAGTTGCGATGCGATACGGCTTTGAGGAGGAAAGAGCAGGTAAGTGGGTGTGAAAGGCATTTGAGGTTTCGAAAGAAGTCCGATTACCTCGGAGGGATTTTATACTTTGGAAGGAGTCCATCGTATCTGGGAGGTGGTTTTGGAGGTTAGGGGTTCTTGCTGAGTTTCAGATAAACTGAGCAATTCCCAGGAGTTCTTATGGTTATTTTTCAACCAGGGGGAGGGATATTACGTAGGGTAATTTTACTTAATATTAATGAGGGGATGGGAAGAATAGGGAGCTAAATAATAATGTTAGTGGTTAATATGGAAATGGTAAGAAAGCGCGAAGTTCGGGAGAGCTTAAGCTGTTACAAGGGGGTAGGACCATACTTTGGGAGAAAATATGGAACAACTTTGAGTAAAGCAGATCTTTGCTCAAGCCAGTGTTATGAAGATGATGGAACTTAAGAGGTGTCAAGCAGATCTTGACCTCTTTTGGGGAAGTTAGTTAATGATTGGGGAAAACAGAGAAGGGGATTCAGTTATACCTCTTTTGAGCTTTTTTGCTTACAAATCCTTGTTGATTATGTTCTGCATGATATGATACCTGAAAACCTGGAACTGGTCAACAATTCAACAACCTCAGAACTACCTACCCAGCCTACTTGCCTAGCATTTTTTCTTCTTTTGTTTGGGGGTGCACTTAGACTTGCAAACCCATCATTCATTTTTCTTTTGATGCTTTCCTATCTACATACTACCCTTATTTCTTCCAGAGCCCAGATTAAGCTGTTGGGCTCCTCTGTTTCTCTACCTATCTAAGAATCTGCCAAGATTAAACTGTTTTGACAGATTTACAATCTCTATATTCTAAAACAAGAAATTTAAACCTAGGGAGACCAAGATTAAACTGTTTGGACCTCCTTTTAACTAAAAATAGCGATACCATGATGACTTTACAAAATTTGAAGGCAATTGGATGAACTTGAAGTAGCCTTCTTCATTTGGAGACTGTTTGAGCAAATATGGAGCATTGCAGCAAGCAAAGTACGACATATTTGGCCTGTGAAATTCCAATCATGAAAAATGAATACCTGCTGCAGCAGGAAGCTAACGCATGGTACTTGTGTCTATTCTGGAAACCTTATGCCCACACTCATTTCTTTGTGTAACAATGTGTTCATGCTTATCCAATCAGTGGAGGAGGAAAAGGGGAAAAACCAAAACAAGAAAACCTAAATCATGGGTCTCTATATGCTTCTCTGAAGGAATAACCTTTTATGCTATCAATAATTCAAGATCCCTCTTCTGCCCATAAAATGAATAAGTGCCTATGCACAATCCTATATAAATATATAAATAAAGGAAAAAGAAGAGAAAGGCTTCCTGCATAGGGAGGTGAAGCAAGTAGCTCCTTCGGGGTTTTATCTAGGCTCGCTGGAAGTGGTGCAATGTTTGTTTTCCTGTAGTGACTTTGTTGGGGTACTATCCAGGCTTGTTGGTAGCGGAGCAACACCAAAGATGAAAAATTGTACTCTCGAAATCTAAAGCTCATGAATTATACTACCCTTTCTGATTCAAATCATTGTAATATTGTTAATATTATGTTTGTGTTCAACTAAGAAGGAACAAAGGGGACCATTTTTATTCACGGGGTAATTGGGGAAGCTAAAGTGATCTTTACAATGAATCAATACTCCCTGAAGAACTAAGACTCTGTATAGAAGAGTTAACCATGACATAGAAGCTAGAATTCTATCAGTTTGTTGCCAAGTGTTGTCATTGCTACAACACCCTCCAAACATTTGGCATGCACCCAAATTTTGGAGCCTACCTTGGTCTTTCATATTTTCGTCGTAAACATTAATACTTATGGATATGTTTTCTCTAAGTGTTTTTGTCCCATTTGCAAGAAAATGAAAGTGTCATATTTTCTAATTTCAAGTGTCGTACATTGCACAAAATCTTGTTTTGGTGTTTTCAAGATGGGGTAATATTTGTGTAAATTAGTTGATCTTACCATGTAAACATCTATCACACTCATTTCCAAAGCTTTAAGCAATGTCGCACAAGTTTTGTCACAATCGTCGCAAAGTGTATCTTTGGTGTTGCACTTGTTGTTGCAAAGTTGTTGCACTAATAGAAGTTTTTTGTTCATGTGTTCTAGATTATCTATGTTACGTCATCAAGTGTTCTAAGTGTGTGATCATATTCAAGTCTTATCACTATTCACATCAGCTTCATTGATCCCACACTTAGTCAAATTTGGAAAAACTACTGAATAATAAACTTAGCCTCATCCAGCCCTCCTGAACTGCGCATTATGTAGTCTTAGCCCTCTAAAAGCAACCCTACCTCTTAACACTGCGTAATGCATATTTCTTGCCTCCCAGGACTATGCATTGCATAGTATCAGTGCCCAAGCTTGACCTTGAGCTCAAAATTGTGCAACCCTGCCCTCTAGTCTGGCCTGAACTGCACATTATGCAATCTTAGTCCTCAAGCCCAACCCTTGAGCTCCTGAATTACACAATTTCGCAGTCACTTGGCCTCCTTGTCCTCCAGCACTACGCAGTGGCCAACTTCATCCATCAAGTCCTCAGCCTAGCACCATGATCTCCCCAACTACGCAATCACCATGCCCAATCTAACCTAAACTATACATTATGTAGTCTCAAGGCTCAAGCCTCGCCCTGATTGCCTAGGATATGAAATTTCGTAGTTATTGAGCCTCTCCCTTAGACTACCACCCATTTTCGTCTTAGTTAGTGGATCATCATGTAACATCTTAGACTAGGGTTTTACCAAACTGATGTCATCTTTTCATGAGTGAATTGTAGATGTAGGTACTCTATCATACCATGATGGGATGATGAAGAAGGAGATGGAGAAGGGGAACATGTTATAAGACAACTCTGTAGCTGAATATGAAAGATGATCAATCAAGAGAAATCAAAGGGACACCAGTTTGCGACTATGGCTCAAGACCTGATATCATTGAAGAATGCTCTTCTCTAAGCCATATGGAGGTGGACAGAAGAACATTCTCAAGAACACACATGGCAACAAGCAGCAAGAATGAATTGACAATTCCATGTCATGGAATGTCATGATTCATCATATGCCACATCATTTTTGTGGATTATGTAAATATAACTATTTAAAAATGTACCGTAAAGTGGAAGTCCAAAGGACATGTACAGAATATGAAGAGTCATGTAAAGTCGAAAAGTCATAGGAAATCAAAAATTCATGAGGCTAGTCAAAGAGTCACAAGGAAGGTGAAGCATCACCCCATTGGTTATATATACACCCTCGTTATATGAGCAAAGGAATTTTCACCTTGGCTCCTCCTGCAAGGCATCAAAGAGACAAGATAGTTATTTTGGGGAGCAAGTAGTGGCTCCAGCACTCCACTATTGGAGCTAGTGGTGTTCATTGTATACATGTGTCCAGCGACTTTTACTTAATATATGAAGCCTGATGGCTAGCACGTTCTTCATGCATGGATTATGAATGTTTGTAATATTTTTTTTGTGAATTTTTATGATTCATGTTTTTTTCACCTATACTAAACTAGTTTAACTATTTTGGTTATTTCAGTACTTATCATATTGAGAATGTTTTGCAATGGTTGCAATGATTGTTGCATCTTTGTGGACTATTACACTAGATTTTAGACTAATATTTCTTGTTTATGTGTGTCTCTTCTGGGGTGGTACTATTACCTCTCTCTTAGAGGCTCACTTTCTTCTCTCCCTCCGCAATAGAAGAACCTTAACACACCTACAATCAAACACTTACTAAGCACACTTACTTTCTTTTTGAATGCACATATGCACTCCTCTCTCTTGCTAATAGTTATAGCCAAGGAAAACCTTTAATAAAACAGTAACCGGGTTGTATTCTAAATGGGGCTTATATCCCAAATATTGAGAGTTCTAATTGGGACCACATATCAGGGAGACCCCTTAAATATTTGCAAGTCCAGCACTAGAATAGGCCTATAGATTACATGTTCACAATGTGTTTGAAGAAATTTGTGTCATGGTTAGGTCTGTTTAGGTCAAGTTCTTAGCTAATTTTTATGTTAATGGCTTTGTCCTAGTGTCATTCATCATTCTGGAAAGTTATATCAAGTTCTAGGTAGAGGTCTATATCCTAGCCCTAGAAAAGTGGCTCAAATTCCAAGGTCACATGCACAAAATTGGGAATTAACCAGTGGGAGGTAGGATTATCCATGTGACTGGAGGGTTACTGTCACTAGCTTGCCTTGTTATGCCAGTGACTGGGAGTCCAAATCCTTAAAAAAAATTAGCTTAGGGTTTAGGCACCTAGAGTGGTTGTTTGGCTCCTATGGGTCCTATAGTTCTTGAGGAAGGTTAGTAAGGTTTCATCTTGTCAACTCCATTTCCTTAATGTTATCCAGGAAGTCAAGTCATATCATAATATATCCTCCTCTTATGTTTACCCTGGCATGTCGGTGAAAGTGGTTAGATGTGGGAGGGGTGGTTACAAGATGGTATCAGAGCTCCCAAGTTCAAATACTAGGACTGGATGGGAGGAATGTGTTTGCCATGCATGCATGCATGCTTGTTGTCTATGTGATTGTATGCATGCATTGTGGTAGTCATTGTTGCAGTTTGTGTCATCATGATACTAATGTGTTAGCTGAGATAAAGGAGTTGATGCAAATTATTAGAGCGAGGTTGTAGCACTGGACCTTGAGATAAGAGCAGATTGTCATACAGGTTTGTATTTTGGGCATGTAGGTATGTTGGTTGATGGTTGTTATATGCATTATGGTTGTGTGCGTTCCTGTAATTATATTTTTGTTGTGGTTACATGTATGATAGATGCTAGTTGTTCATTTCAGTCATATTTACATACGTCAGTTAGTCATGTCTAGTAGTTAACATGTTATTATATGAATCGTGGTCATACACATGATGATTATGGTCATTGCATTTAAGACCTTGATGTTACCAGTATCATGATACTTTGGATTGGTCTATGCATATAGTTATGGTTATGATATTTAGGTATGAGTCGATATACTTGTGATATTGTGGCGTACTAACATGAATTTACTTTTGCAGATGTTATAACCTCCCCTGAGATACATTGAGGTATGAGTGTGATTATGTCATCTCTTTGGTTTATCTAACATGGTATGTTACAAGTTGTCTGATTGTTTGATTAATTACATGATATGAGTATGTGTCTATAAGATTGCATGAAGGAATGATTTTGTTTTAAGGCAGGTGTACTAACACAATAAGTGAAAAGTCAGATGATATGCACTTGTGTGAAAGTGTGTGCTAGTTGTGGTATTATGATTAATGAATGTGAGTTGATTATGACATTATTGTTAGTCTTAGTAAAGGTTGATTTCGAATTAATAGACATGATGCCTTGATCCTTGGAACATGTGATTGGCATGTGTGAACAATTGCAGGGAAACATGCTTGATATTAGCATGGCAAGGTAATAGTTGATTTTTCTATATAGCTAATAGTTGGGTGATCTGATAGAAACTAATAATACTCAATTACACAAGGTAAAATTTAAAAGAAAAGAATTTAGTGGAATTATCGCTGAATTCCTTTGGCTATGTTTGGGAACCACAATTCAAAATGAATGAGTGCTTTATACAAATACATGAAGTCTTATTAATCTTGATTTTGTCTGACATTATGTGGATATGTGTTACATTCATGAACATGTATTGATAGATACAACAATTGGTTTCTAGTTATGGTTGGGTTCGTCAAGGAATTGGTGATATATGTATGTGTTCAATTACAGGTCAACGTGATGGGTACAACAAGGTAAGGTAATTGGTATATTGTTATATGTATTTATGCATTGACAGTTATGTGTTTATGGAAGTATGATGTGGGGGATTACATGGAAAAAAGATACTGCCATGAAATCTTGAAGAAGGTTCAGGTTGAGCTTTCCCTTGGAGGCATTGGGAACCATGGGGATTGAGTCATGGTGTTTGTTGGTAGTTTTGTGCTTTAGGCCTTTTGTGATTGTTTTGTGCCTAAATTGTAGTTTCATTTATGTCTAGTGCATGACCATGCCACTTTGTTTTTGGTGTTGTATTGTTATTGGTTTTCATAATTTTCTTTGTTTTTTCCTTCTTGTTCTTGTATTTTATGTTTTGAGGATATTGGGAATTGGTTGGAAAAGAGGAAAGTTAATGGATCTAGGGGAGAGCTGAAGGAAACCCATAAAGTATTGTAAGACCAGGATGAAGCCTAGTGCATAAGTAAAGGGCAGTTGAAGGCAAGAATATGACAACTAGTTGGATTGGTTGGGTCCATTATAGTAAATGGACTATGGTAAGACATACATGAGAAAGGTAGCAAGAAAGATGAAGTAAATGGATCTAAGGCATTAGATTCCTTGGTTGTGTTGGGAATGGTTTTTCTCAATGTTGTGCATGTTGTTCATGGATAGAGGGAGTTCTCTTAACCTTGACCTTGTGATATTTTGTAATTATGTTGTGATCATGATTATGTTGATGTCTATATATGTATACATGTATTTATGCTAATGGTTATATATATATATATATATATATATTATATATATATTATATATAATATATATATATATAATATATATATATATATATATATATATATAGATATATATATATATATATTATATATATCATTGTTTGATAGGATTGTCAGGGATTATTCTTATGGAGGAATGATTGGTTATGCAGGTGAATGGAATGAAGAGGTTCCTAGTTTTATAAGGATCAAGTGGGAAGAATATCCCTGATGGATCTATGAGGTTAGTATCATGTGGATGAGATTTGATATCATATGCTTCTACCATGCCTATGTTTATGTTATGAATAGCTAATGTTTAGGGATACATCAACGGAATGATAGCAGTTTGATTTATGGCATGCTAGGACAAGCATGGATAAGTGGAAGAGACACTAGAAGCTAGATGGCTTGGTAGAGATGGTGTATTATCCATATTTACAATATTGGTATTGTGTACCTATTGTATATGTGATGCTATGTTCATATGGTGTTGTGTGCATGTCGGATATGTGGAGTTGTGTACATGTGGTGTTATGTACACGTACAAGTGGTGTTGTGTACATGTGGTGTTGTGTACACATTGTGCAGGTGGCATTGTGTACATGTGGTGTTTTGTACATGTTCAGCAGGTGATGTTGTGTACATGTGGTGTTATGTACATGTGGTACTGCATTACGTGTATTGTGCAATTATTGTATCATGAAATATGTATTTATTGTGTGGTACCCTGTGTATGTATATGTATTGTGTTGTACACCAAGTGTAGGTTTATGTGTTGTGTTGTACAGTGGGTGTAGGTGTATGTATTTTGTTGTGGTGTACATAGGGTGTATGTGTATGTGTTATGGTGTACGCCGGTGTAGGTGTATGTGTTGTGTTGTACGTCGGATGTAGGTGTATGTGTTGTATGTTGGGTGTAGGTGCATGTATTGTGTGATGTTGTATGCCATGTGTGGTTGTATGAGTGTGGTGTACACTATGTGTATGTGTACGTGATTGAAGAGAAGAGAATTATTGGGTGCTTTTCGGATGTGGCAACCAATCCGATGTGTGTGTACGAAAAAGACAAAGGACAAATGAAGAAGAAAAGAACTGATTGAAGGATGAGTATTAGTATTTTATTTCAGTTTTAATTATGCATGTGATCTATGACCCATTTTTTGATGGTTACATGTGATTTATGATTTTTATTTATGATTTTGATTTATGATGGTTGAATTTTGAGCTAACCGTATATGATATGTTTATACATGATGATTTGATCAAAGAGCTAGTTTGACTTGTTGTGACAGGAAGTAAACAGGATTAAAAGTGTATCTTGTTGACGAGCTACCAATGAGGTATGACTTGAATTTATTTCAATTTATTTTGACTCTAATGGGAATTATGTACTTGGTACAGTAAAGCATGGAAAATGCCTAGTTTGGGTGATTGGAACTGATGGTGAGAATTAGCAGTAGTAGCAAAAGGAATTAGAACAGGCAACAATATGTTGGTAAAGCATGAAGGAGCAGGTAATTATGGGACACTAGTACCCAATAGTTTCCATTGGTTTCCATGAGTATGCTATTATAAGAATGATGGTTTTGAGATAGGGATATACCTTGGTTTTGGGACCTTCCAATGAGATGGAACCTTGCCAAGGGAGGGGTCTCCCAAGGGACTGTGTAGTAGAGAAGGGGATGCCCATGGAACATGGAAGGTGTGTGACTGTAAGGAAGGGGGTGACCAAATTTCCTAAGGGACTATGTAGCAAATAAGGGGAGGTAGGAGAATGAATTTGTTTTGGTCATTAGCATTTCCAGATGGGATCAGAAGCACATTAGGATTGTGCCCTAGAACAATGAGTTGATAATTGTTTTTTGAGATAGCAAGTAGCAATAGGATCATAGCATTGGACATTAGATGCATGTTTGACTTTAGTAGTGGATTTTCGACTTCCTAGGAAGGAGGTGAATCTTGGTATTACTTTTGAGGTGGTGTGAGCCTCTGGATTCCCTTATTTATTGATACGGGCATTGTATCATTTTATTTGTTCGATGAGAAAATGTGCATATGTGCATATGTGTATATTATTGTAAATATTGTATCGAGTTATGTTTATAAAGCTCCATTGACAGTATGACTATTTGATGGTTGAAGAAAATGTGCATGAGTATATATGTGGTCATTATTGTAAATACCATTATGGGTTGTGTTATAAAGCTCCAGTAAATAGTATGATTGTCATGTTTCAATAGTGTTCATTGTAAATATTGCAACGAGGTGGGTTATAAAGCTCCATAGTCAGTATGTTATTGCTTTTAGTGGTTGTTGGGTTATAAGTGCCATTGAACACAAAGGACGGTGTTCCCCCAAGGGGGGAGGGTTTCATAATAGCCCCTAGTTGAATTTCCATGTAAAAAATATAAGACCAAGGTCATGGGACATGTATTCCAAACTGAATGTTGGGAAAAACATCCTAGTGGGTATTTTGTCTTTGAGGTTTCTGCGAGCATCATGATTGTGTAGATTATCTTTCGGATACATCGCATTAGGTTTCTTGTTGATCGACATTTTGAACCAGCAACGGTGGTTCATCTTCAGGATGTGAGATATTATTGAAAGACTGGTCTTATTTTTCAATTTAATATATATACCGATGTATGAGATGCTTTGCCAACAGATATTAGGATTTATTAAATTATTATTAAATTATTCTATTTGATTTAAT
>APFE031435624.1:0-117518 GCA_000404065.3 Pinus taeda
AACAGCTCCTAGGAAGCTGAGCTCGACCCCTAGAGGTGGGGGAAGAGGTTAGACCTTCTATATTATGCCTTCTCTTTCTCATTTTCATGGTTGGACTCTAGAGGGAGAAGTGTTATTGTATTTTTGACTTGTATTTTCTGCAATTTGAGGAAAAGGAAGGCCAGGGTTTTGCAGACTTCATTGTGGATTCTTGTGGATTATTATGTTGATGGTGTGTTTCTTACTGTTATTGTAAGTGTGTTTATGTGTTCCATTCCTTAATCTCTTGCTGCTATTTAAACAAAAGAAGTGATAAAGTTTGAATTCATGCATGCCATGCTCAGCTTTCAATTTTGTTTAAAATTTATGTTTTCCACTGTCTAGAGAGGATTCGAATTCATTGTTCGCCCTCTTTAGCCTTTCTTATTTCTTCCCTGATCATTTTTTTCAGCTAAAGGCATCAGCATAAACTCCTACCTTGCCCCAAAAACCCACCTGCAAAAACTGAGCTCAATCCCCGCACCCTGAATTGCACTCCCTCCAATTGCCACCAAAAAACCCAAAAAACTTTAAATCAAATCCCCTTATCAGTTTACTAGCCTAAAATCCTTATTCCTAATTGGTCAAACTCATCCTATTGAGAAATCCACCAAGTTTGACCCGAGAGAGCCTTCTCATACCTCGTAGGGCTAGCTACGAGGTGAAATGGTTTGATGTAGCTTTGAGGTTTGTCTATCTCAGCCTAGGTGAAATCTCAAACGCTAACAGCATCTACCCACGACATTCATTCATCCATGCTATTTACCCACCCATGGAATTTATTCGTGGTATTGTAAATAAAAAAATACTATAAGTAACAAGTCACATTTTGCAAAAGGACACATTGTCCATCACAATGTATCTTTTACAATTATTCTTTATTTTAATGGAAACTTTCTTTGTGGTTTTTTTTATTATTGTGTGTTCTCCTCTTTTCTTTGGGCATTTCATTTTTTTAGATCTTGGGGGCCTCCCCACAGGATCCATATCAGTGGTAACTAATCTGGACTTATGCAAGAATGCAACAGAATACTGATATAAACATAACCATAGAGATGCAACATAAACAAAACTTCATTTCATTAATATCAAGAACTGAAATATGCTTACATACATAATGGAAATAAATTAGCTCGGGCGATGGTAGCTTATCTCTGAGAAGAGATGTGGAGGTACATGCCTCTAAACTATGTTAAAATGAGGCTCAAAGGTCTATTTATTATTGAGAAACAATGGAAAACCCTAAACATCCAAAACCCTAACCCAGGAGATGAAGCACCAAAACTATGGACCCCATTGGGGTAGATTGGTACATCAACTTCCCGAGGTCATAACTTTGGCATACGATCTTCGTTTGACATGCACGATACCTCATTAGAAATATATATCTGGGGACTACAACTTTCGACTGCAAGCATGATTCGAAGAAAGCATGATTTAAAGAATCATGTTTTCCCGTTTTTCCAAAAAATGTCATTTAGGGCCTCAAAATGGCTCTAGAAGTTCAAGACCCAATAAATTGTCAAAAATAGTAAATTGTGCTACAATTAAGGAAACTGAAAAAAATGAAAGAAACAATGGTGGGGGTCTAAGTGGAATAGGTAGGTGGCCACCAATATCCACTTGGATCATTCCTTCCCCCTTAGGAAGCAATGTTTCACATTGTGTTGAGTGCCTCCATGAGATGGGGAAACTTTTCTTGAACTTGGTCCCTAGTGAGCCACTTGCCCTGGTGCAGGGGTTGGCCAACTTTGACAACCTGATACAGTTGGATATTTTGTTGGAGATATTTCTTCACATATGTGTCCATGATCCGATTAGTTATGGCCTATTCCATGCATTTTGGGTTTAACCCTGTTGGTGTGAGTTATTCTACCAACCATGGTGGAAAGTATGGTTGAAGGCGGTCCACATTGAATATTGGGTGCATGACAAGGAATGCTGGAATGTTGATCTTGAAGGCATTGTCCCCTATAGCCTTGGTGATGGTGTATGGCCCATATCGAAGAGGGTGAAGCTTGCAATGGGGCCAAGTAAGGAATTGCTTCTATAGATGTATCCAAACGTTTTCACCCACCTGGAACTTATGTGGCACTCGATGTTGATCATGTATTTTCTTGGACTTAGCATTGGCTCTGTCCAATATGTCATGGCCCTGCTAGCGGATGTATTGAATGTGCTCAATGAAGTTGTTAGCCCTGTCATCTTCAGACTGGACATGAGTCAAATCTACATGAGTAGCTATAAATGGTATGGCCACATCAATGGAACATTGTGGATGGAATCTCAATCCCACTTGAAATGGGTTATGGCCAGTTGAGATATGGATAGCTCTATTGTACTTGTGTTGGACATAGGGGAGGCTTTCATCTCATGTGTGTGAATGCTTTGATTTTTACATGTGTAGAATGTGTACGATCATCATGTTTATGACCTTTGTTTAGCCATCCGTTTGGGGGTGGAAATTCATGGACTTAGTGAGCTTGGTATCCAACATCGCCTAGAGACTTGATCAAAATGTAATTAGGAACCTGCTTGTCCTAATATGAGATAATGGACTATGGTATCCCAAAGTGTACCCACACTTGTTCAAAGAAGATCTTAGCAGTGGCTTCTGTTGTGATACTCTTCTTCTAGGACATTAGAATGGCCATCCTAGAGAATCTATTGACGACCACGAAAACAGAGTCATTGCCATGCTTAGTAGAAGGAAGGTTTGAAATGTAATCCATGGAGATGCATTCCCAAGGTCGACTAGGAGTAGGAAGAGGAGTATATAGGCCTTGCTTCTTTATGGTTAGTTTAACAATGGTGCAAGAAGTATGGGATTTAATGTACTTCCCAACATCTTGTCAAAGATTCGGATAATAAAAATACTTCTGCAACACTGCAATTGTTTTCTCTACCTTGAAATGATCCGGATTTAAACAGGAACTCAATAAAATATAGAGATAACCATAAAGACAGATATGCAGCAGAAATAATACTTCATTTCATTAATGTAAAATATTGAAATATGCTTACAAACAAAAATGGAAAGAAACCAGCTCTGAGAAGAGATGTGGAGGCTACATGCCTCTAAACTGTGTTAGAATGAGGCTCAAAGGCCTATTTGTTGTTAAGAAACAATATAAAACCCTTCACATCCCAAAACCTAACCCTAGAAGATGAAACGCCAAATTGTGGGCCCCGTTTGGGTAAATTGGTACATCAATTTCCTGGGGTTGTAACTTTGGCATACGATCTCTGTTTTGACGCGTTACAATAGTTGTTAGAAGATCTATTTCGGAGCACTACCACTTTGGGAAGGGAAACATCAATCCATGGACCCATGTTGCCCCCATATTTCCCAAAAAAAGTCGTTTAGGGCCTCAAAATGGCTCCAAAAGTTCAAGACCCGAAAAACTGCTAAAAATAGTAAATTGTGCTACAATTAAGGAAACTAAAAAATTGAAAGAGACAGTTGTGGGGGTCCAAATGACATAGGTGGATGGCCAGAAACATCCACCTAGATCATTCCTCCACCCTTAGGAAGCAATGGTCCCCATTGCATTGATTTCCTCCCTGAGATGACGAAGCTTCTCCTGAGCTGGGTCTTTGGTGCGCTGTTCTGCAATCTTTGATGTGTCCAGAAATGGTGGGAAGCATGGTTGACGAGTGCAGGCGAAGGAATTGAGGGATGTTATGCTCCAAAGGATTATTCCACAGCCTTAGTAATGGTGTAAGGACCATGTCAGCGTAGTTGGAGCTTCTGATGGGCTCTTGTAAGGCGTTCTTTCTGTAGTTGCAACCAAACTTTGTTACCCACCTGAAGCTTGTGTGGTACCCATGTGGGTGAGGAGAAGTTGCTCCTATGTTTTGTCATGACTGTATTCCTTTGCTGTTGCTGCTACTACATGGAGGAACCCTTCACAGGGGTCATGGATGTGGCAACGACCTTCCCCTTAATTTGGGAGTGAACCAAACAGAAAATAAATTTCCTAATCTGTGAGATGAGCTTGCTGCCTTTCTTAGCAACGATAAAAAAAGTGGCGGTAGGTGGAGCTACCTCTGGTATCTTGTATAATGAATTATTCAAAGAAATAATGACAACGCGAGGCCTTGACTCATACACATCATGTCGCCTCCACAAGTATGGTTGGGTTAATAATACATCACAAACATCTAGAGGTGTAACATCACACAATACCTTGTCTGTTAAGGGCTTGATGCTATAGGGAAGGTGGCACTGCTGGCGAAATTTGAGATCTTGTCCTTCATGAAGCCACTAGATATTGTACAACTATGGGTGTGGTGTAGTCAGTAGGCCCAACCACTTCACGATCTCTATTGAAATGAGGTTCTTTTGGTTGCCACTGTTGACAATGAATTGCAACGGCGAACCCTTCACCCACATCTGTGAGTGGAAAAGACGTTCCCCCTCCTCTTGATCTTTAGGCTCATTATTCTGGATCTTGGCGGTGGAAATAGTGACGTTGGGATCCACATCAATTATCTGCTTCCCTTTGCCATTCCCCTTGTTGGGTTCTGGCTCAGGGTAGGAACATGCATCTAATTCTGAAGCCTTCAACTCGGCCACTAGCAACTGTTTGGTCTGACACTCACTTGTGTTATGAGTGGGACTCTTGTGGAACTCACACCACTTTCCTGTGTCCTTCTTCGACTTCGTGGTGTTGTTATTTTCTTGTGGCTTCGACGGTTTGTCTTAGGCCACCCCACCTTGGCTTTTTCCTTTGGTCTTTGGATTTGCAGATCCTAAGTCTCGCTTGTTTTGTTTGAACTTTTGCTCGATTTTGACAGTGTATCGGTATGCTGTGCCGAGCAAGGAGATGTTAAAGAACTCCATCTCTTCCTGGATGTATCTATAAGCAGCCATGACATTTGAGTACCAGATGCAGCTCAGTGTCCTTGATACCCAACTGTGTGCGAAGGGTATGAAAAATGTTTGTGAACTCCGACACGTCTTGGTCTCATCCTTGCCACAACGTGGTCCACATTATGTATTTGTCCTCATAGCTTTTGACAGGGTAGTACTGCTCCTTGATGGCATCCTAGAATGAATCCCAAGTGGGTGCGACTAAAAATAGTGAGCCTGTGCTTTCATTCTTCTGCTCGTAGTAGTTTTCCCACTAGTCCTTGATGTGGGGGGCTGCTTTAAGAAGAGCAAAAACAATCTTTTCCCGACTCAAAAATTCATGAATAGAAAAATACCCATCTTGCAGGTTTAACCATTTATCTACAGCATCTGCGTCTATTTGACCCTTGAATATGGGGATTTCAAAATTAACTTGTACCTTAAACGGTGTCGCATTTCCAGAGTAGCTGTTGGAAGCCGATGCATCGCCTCTGGGTAGCTGCTGAAGGATCTGCGCAAAGCTATCCATCATCGCGTTCCTTTGTCACTTGAGGGCTTCTTCGAGCAAGATTTTGATAGGATCTCTTACCCCCTCAGCTTTCTTTTCATCTGCCATGGGAGGCCGCCGGGATTTGCAAGGCTGGTCTTGCAAAGGTTTGACTAGTTCAAGCCCTAACGCCTTATATCCCGACCTCGTTGGGGACATGCAAAGAAAAATAGAGAAAAAGCAGACCGCTCTGATACCACTGATCCAGATTTAAATAGGAACACAATAAAATATAGAGATAACCATATACACAAAGATGCAGCGGAATAATACTTCATTTCATTAATGTAAAATACTGAAATATGCTTACAACTGGAAATAGAAATAAACCAGCTAGGGTGATGGTAGCTTATCTCTGAGAAGAGATGTGTGGCTACCTGCCTCTGAACTGTGTAACAATGAGGCTCGAAGGCCTATTTATTGTTGAGAAACAATGAAAAAAAACCCTTCACATTCCAAAACCTAACCCTGGAAGATGAAACGCCAAATTGTGGGCCCCGTTTTTGGGTAAGTTGGTACATCAACTTCCCGGGGTCGCGAATTGGTCGTCTTATCTCCGTTTGACGCGCATGATAGCGCGTTGGAAAGATCTCCGAGGACTACGACGGAAAAGACGATTTTTAGTCACGAAAAATCGCTGCGGTAGATTTCCCAAAAAACGTCGTTTAGGGCCTCAAAATGGCTCCGGAAGTTTAGGACCCGAAAAACTGCTAAAAATAGTAAATTGTGCTATAATTAAGGAAACTGAAAAAAACTGCACGAAGCACTTAGAGGGGATCCAAGTCGAATTAGCGGGTGGCCACCAATATCCACTTGGATCAGATAATTTCCTACTTTAACCCTAGAATACCATCATAAGTGATATCTTTCCTACTGGGACTCCTCCCTACATAAAGAGCAGGGGGTTTTGGCTATGGTGACAATGGGCCACAGTCCACTACCCCCATTGTTGCTTATAGGTCTAGTTCATACCTTGTAGGGTTTCCCTCTCCAAGGCCTGCTAGATTTTGGGGCAACAATCATCATAGTTTTATTGTTGTTCAAGAACAAATCAAGGTTTTTTTCATAGATTAGTCAATGCTTTTGAAAAACACGCTTATTGATTGACTAGGTAAAAGATTAGGAGAGCCTCTATCAACCATTGTAGGCTTCTCTTTCCATAGATTAAATGCTTTGAGAAACAAGCTCACTGAAGAATTAGGTAAACGATTAGGAGAGTCCATCCATTAGGAAAAGTCCCTAATGCATGCATAACCTATCAAACTACCCTTGCATCAAAGCATTGTTTCCATTTCTAAGAATTGTTTTTCATTTTAACACTTGAAATCAATCATGATGATAAAAGTACAAGACTAATGAGTCAACCATTGTAAGCCTTTGAAACCAAAGAAACTACAACTTTGTGGGACATTAGTGCATGCTTGATCATCCAAAATACTATATTGTGCGCTTTTAATTTCAAAAAGTGAGACTAGTTTCTTTCGATTGTTCAAGTTGTTAAATCATAGTTTTGTTTCATGCTTTCTTGATTTTGTCAATTTAGTGTTTTGAATTTTAATTTTCCAAATTGCCTACTAGTAAACTTACACAACCTAGCTCTAAATTTGAGGACAAATAATAATTTTCTATTTCTTAATGTGACAATCATCCAAGCCTAATTCCCTACATATAGTAGCGTACTTCTAACTTTACGAACACCCAAAATGATTAAAATATCATGTCCTAATTTGTCCTAACAAATTAGCCCTCTTGGCTCTACCAATACTCTATCCAAATCTTTAGACCTCCTTCATCACCTTGGACCTTTCTTATTGAATACCCTCAAGTGATTTGCATATAGGGAAGCACCCATTGTGGTTAAATTGCCACTAAATCGCTAGAGATAGGTTGTTGAGGTGACAATGGTGGCAAATCCCTTGTTGCCATGAGGTGGATTTGCCTAGTGAGGCTTTGCAGTAGGCCTACTAGATTTTGCAGTAAAAGGGACCAACTAAACTCACAAAAGCCTATCTAAAATTGTGTTACTCAACCTTCAGGTGATTTCTTCTAATTGATGGCAAACAACGTTGTTCTTGTAAATATTTAGTTTAATGATGTTAGTAATAGTAGATGATTATTTATCATAAAAAATTATAATGTTAAAGTTATAATCCCTATGCCCAATCCTAGAAGTCCCAAGTTGTTAAACTGAAGTCAGTGGTCCCTTGTAATGTCACCACTCCCATAATTGGTCTAGTTGTAAAAAACAAGAAATATTAAGTTAATGCTTCAAAAAAAGCCATCACCCCTTCATATACAAGTCAAGTCAGAGGCTAAAGGCTCATTATTTTAAGAACCTCTTCTATGCTTCTCTTCATGTATTTAATTTTTTTGCGTATAATCAAGGAAGCAACTCCACTAATTTGTTTGTCCTTTCCTAAATATTTAATTACCCCTGTATCTTATAAGCACCTCTCATTTTGTGCATGGTTTTGGTTTAACTTTTTATTGAAACCTAATCATAGCCTTTGGAAGATTATTTCAATGATTAATAGCATTTTTTTTCCCTTGTCTTGATTTATGATGTTGAATTCTACATTGGTTGCACTTTAGCACTATACAAGTTAAGAAGAGATTATCTTCTAGTTTTTGAATCTATAGCCTTAAAAGATCTTCTTCATTGGGTCAGTGTCTTAGCATATAAAAAAAATTTGATTGCCGTCTAGCTGCTTGCTTGGTGGAGTAAGTGATTTTATGTTTTCTTTCCTTAGGTTAACTCAGGAAAAGTACAATAACTAATTTAATTGATTACTGTGGACTATTATGCCAAAGTTCTAAGGATAAATAATAAAATTATTTAAGGGACTTAGATATAATCACAATTGTTGATCTCAAGTGAGGCTTAGGATATAATTCTAGCCATCGATCACCAAGGAGATTAGGGTTAGGGATTTTGGCTTAATGAAATTATAAAATAACACTAAGGAAGAGGTAAAGACATACAATTGTTGAGAAAGTGATTTTCTCAAAAACGAGAGACTCAATTAGATTGAAGAGAAGTGAAGAGAATTTAAGAAGGGAATTTCACGAGAAAATTTCAAGGAAGATGAAGAGAGAAAGAGAGAGGTCGAATTAGTTGAAGAGGAGGGTTTAGTTATTGGAGGAGGGCCAAAATATACATAGGCTGAATTTCTCAAGTGCGCAAGGGTCGTACCAAGGAAAATAGGAGCCAAATTGCTGCTAAGGGAGGCTAAATTGTTCAAAGGTCGAGTTTCTTCATTAATGTCAATTTTCAAGGAGCAATTTCCTTGAGGATGATTTGCAAAGTAAGGCCAAGTTCCAGGTTGCTAGCAGTTGTATTTTCCAATGTATTCTTTGTGGATCTAGCCCTAAATTTTCCAGAGAAATTTAATATGAAGTAATAAAGGTGTTAGGCACAAATTTGTTGTGTAGTGTGATTGATTTCCCTATTTTACTTCCATTGCATTTTATTTTTTGAGTTAATATACCAATGTGTTTATTTTATCATCAATTTCAGAAATATTTGAGATGAATATTTTCTGGGTTTTTTAAAAATTGTTGATGTAAAATAGATCTAGTATAAAATAATTAGCATGGTATTACAACAATAGAAACTCTATGGCGAAGATCATATATCACAAAGGTTTTATAGTGATTATTTTTTACAACTGAATTTTATTTTGTAACAAGGGTTCTGTAGCTGAAATCGATCTTGTCAAATGGCATCATCAACTTTGAGGTATGACAACCGGTTGGAGAGGGCTATAAAATTCAATCCATGGAAGGAGCGGATCACCACAGTTTTAATGGCAAATATTTGTGAAAAATTGCAAGCAAAGAGATTCAAGTTCCTCGAGATGTTACCCAAGCAGATAAACATAAGATAAGTTATATAAAAGCCAGGGGCATCATTTGGGATGGTGTGAAAACATAATCCCTCACATAATAAAGAAGGATGCAGCCTATAAAATGTAGACGACCTTAACAAAGTTGTATCGAAGTGACAACCAGAACAGAATGATGGTCCTAAGAGAGAAGATGAATAGTTTTGAGACTGTGGCCTCATACTTCACAAGGATTCAGCATGTGACAACCATAACAAAATGATGGTGCTAAGAGAGAAGATGAATAGTTTTGAGCGATGTTGTTAAAATCGCGATATTATCATATAATCGCAATATTTTCAACAAAAAGATAAAATCGCTTAGTACTCGGATTTTTTTTTTTGCTCGATCACATGTAGAGGATGTGGTCTACCTCCTGTAGCTCCTAGTTCTTCAGCTTCTAGAGCACAACAGAGTCCATAGTCTACTGCGGCCTACCAACTCCACCGACATCTACATCTAGAGGGGCAAAGGAAATTAGTAGTATTAGACTTTAGTTATTTGGTTAATTTCATTGTATATGACATTATGACTCATGATATGAGATACATTATTATATTTTTTGTTGATATTTTGAGGTTGAGTTGGGACTCAAGAGTCAGGACTTACTATTCAGAACATGATTCATTGTTATGTGTGACTTTAGCACTAGAAATGATATTAAACACCTTATATATTAGTTCTTTTATCATATTCATGTGTCAATTTATTTATTTTATGTTGTAGATGGTTTAAACTTTAGATATTAAAAAAATTGAATATTTTTGTACCAAACGATTTTTTACCGATTATTACCATTTTTTTTCCCGATTATTACGATTTTTTCCAATTTTTTCCTCGCGTCGATATTATCCCGATAAAGATTAGTGCAACATTGGTTTTGAGACTGTGGCCTCATACTTCACAAGGATTTAACATGTTTACGATGGACTTTCAACTGTTGGGGAAGAGGTGGATGAGATGGATGTTGAAAAAGTAGCACTGAAAGGGTGTACCAACCAGTGGACTACATTTGTGACAAGTATCCTTGCCAAAGATAAGCTTCCTTATTTGGCCAAATTGTGGGACGATTTCACCCAAAAGGGGATTTGGGATAACATGTGGACAATGCAAAGGTGGAGATGAGGAGAACCTTGCTCTTTGTAGGAAAGCAAAGAAGAGCAAGGGTAAAGCCAAGCATAACAAGAGTGTAGGAGCACCTTCACAAGGAAAAAAGAAATGAGCAAATTCAAGCGTTTTGCATGTCATAAGTTCAATCATTATGTCGGATAGTGCCCAAACAAAAAGAAAAGAAAGGGGAAGACAACAACAACAACTACATTTGCACAAATAGATGAGTTGGCAGAAAAAATCAAGAAGGAATCTGCTCTAGTATCTTGTTTCTCTGGAACCACTACAAGAGGGGTATGGTTTATGGACAGTGGAACATCTCATTACATGACTGAATTTCATGATATCTTCACCAGTATGGACAAGTAGCACAAAGATCTAAATGTGGATCTTGGTGACAACACCAAGTATGTAGCAGAGGACATTGGCAATGTTAAATTTCCTTGAAACTCTGTAACTACTTAGATGAATCACTGAAAACTAGGCAATTGAAACCTGAAACCAAATTTACTTTCACCAAGATACAGAGTTTCTTAAGAATTTATAAACAACAAAATTAAAACACCAAAGATAAGAAACAAATCACACAAACTGACTCGCTTGTTTACTTAGGAAAATCTACTTCCTTGGTTATGGTATTTTAAATATTTTTCTTGAGCAATTAGATCTATTACAAGGCAATTTGTCTATCTGAGAAAGTGTTATGCTTCTTCTCACTAATCTCAGCTAATACAACCGATCTTGTCCTGCCTTGATCACTGCTTGATCTTGGCCCTGTCGATACAATTGTCCCCCCAATTGAATACTCGACTTTCCCTTGCGCAAGTCCCCTATTTCCTATTGCAATTCCTCCTATTTCCTTATGCACTTGTGCCTCTTATTTCCTAGGACACAATCTCCTAAATACTTGTGCACTTATGATCTCCTATTTCTTAGGTCATAAGTTACTGGAATATAACTAGGTTGGTGTTTTCAAAGGTGATCCTTCTCTTTAGTTGAACTAAAGTGTTTTATAGAAAATGTCAAATCGAAATCAAAGGCAGATAGACAAATACCAAATTCAAACAGAGAGGATAGAGAAACTTGCTGCATCTGCTATGCCTGTGAAATTGACACACTATTAATGCCATGTAATCACAAGTCTTGTATTCGGTGTATTTCACGGTACCTGCTAAATAACCAACGCTGTTTTTTCTATAACTCCATTGTTTCTGAGGTTTGTTCCATGTCAAGTACCCTTTCAACAGATGATAGTCAGTATAGAGGCTCAAGTGGAATAGATACATTGGTGGTTCTTATGGTGGAATGTTAGCTGCTTAGATGAGGTTGAAATATCCACATATTGAAATAGGTGCCCTAGCTTCATCTGCACCAATATTGCAGTTTGAAGAAATTGTACCATCTGATATATTCTACAACCTTGTTTCAATGATTTCAAACGGGAAAGTGAAAATTGTTTCAAGGTGATACAACAATCATGGAAATTGGAGACATATGGTGAAAGAGATGAAGAGTTACAAAAGCTTAGCAAGAAGTTTCGCATGTGCAGGGATCTCAAAAGCTCAGAGGAAGTACAAGACTAGTTAAGCTCAGCATACAGTAACCTTGCTATGGTGGATTATCCATATCCAGCTAGTAATTTCAGGGTAGATGAAAAAGACAATTCAAGATAAGGAAGCTCAAGATAGCAAATTTTTGGTATTAAGCTGTGTTTTAGTGATTGCACAACAGTTTTGTAGCGCGCTACGAAACTGCTGAAGATGATGCCTAATGCACAACAGTTTTGTAGCATGCTACGAAACTGCTGTAGCTACATAATTAAAACTCAGTCAACCAATTTTGAGGGACCGAGGGGAATCTCTTCAAAGGATCATGTAACAGGTGTCAACATTCAACCAGGGAAAAACAGGTGGAGGAAACATATATTTGAACTCTAATTTTTTTTTTATAAAGTGATCATAGTTACTACAGTTCATGATATGTCGGACAGCTTGGAGCAGGTTTTGTCTTCACAGAGAGGTAAGGTCGAGAGCACATAAAGGATGTGGCACTCTAATACATTTTTGTATAATCAAAAGAGAAGGACATGGTTCATTGGTTTTGAATATCTTTGAGGAAAACCAAAGGCAGATAAACAGGGGCAGTTTCCTACCTTTTAGGAGCAATTGAGAGAGGTGACATTAAGGCAAGCAGGCAGTCACAAACATCCACCAAAACTAAATTAAAAGAGACCACTTGTAAAAGAACGCGAATTGATTGTAATAAATGCTATTATCAACATGATGTAGAATTAGAATCCTAATTGTCTTAGGTCTCTTAAACTGCTGTTAGCAGTCAGTTGTATTTATTAGTTAGTTTAAAGGTTAATAGGTGTCATAAGAAGTAGAATTTTAGTTCCCCTCAGGCTAGAGGAGGAATCTCAGTCTTGGAAAGAATTCTATATATAGCAGGAACAACAATGTACTCAGGCTTGGAAATTTATGGAAAAAAGCTCTGATATTTGGCTTATGTAAAGACTCTGTTTTTTTGGTACTATAGTACTGGCTTATGCTTCTCAAGAATCATAAAGAGTTCAATGTAATGAGTTTCTTTTGTTGTCTTTTCATGTTATCTACAGTGTTAGGAGTATATGATTAGTTAGAAATCATTAACAGTGCTCTAATTTCCTTCATATACTCGTAAACTGCCTTCTATATGTTTGGTGTGTTGAAATTTGAATGCCTTGACTTTTATGCAAAGCCAACCCTACTGTTAATACTGAATCATATATGACTCCATAAGCCCAATGGATACTTTTTAGTTGTGTTTCCACCATTTTCATTCTTATTTGTTTCACAAGAGTTAGTCATCTTGATCATAATAAAAAACCTTTAATCCTTTGAGAGAGCCCTCTCAGGTTGGGGAGGCTAAACCTCAACCTAAAGTAGGTTTGAAATAGTTACTTGAAGTCTTCCTGGTCTGCAGCCTTCCAGGGCCTGATTTTGAGATAACAGGTTGTTTTCAACCAAACTAGTTCTAATTATTGGAGGACATAGTAGAAGGTCAGTTGTGTAGTGGGACTTTAGTCAAACTCAATGATGATCTAGTTAATTGATATATTAGCCCAAAATAGCTAGTGCATGCAGAGAATTTGAGTTCCCCAACTATGGTGGAGACTCGAGAGTCCAAGGAAGTGTAACATCAATTGTAGATTAGTCTTGAGTGCATAGGTGTTTCATGCAGTCGAATGATCATCCTTGGGAATTACACAATTAATTTGAGGAATTTCCTAAATAATGAGGGCCTAATTTATCAAAGAATTATGAAAGGAAATAGGGGCTCAAGCAGAGGCATAATTTGACTCAGTTTGGGTCAGAGCTTCTTAGTGAGTAGTGAGATAGTTTATTCACTTGCAAGTTGTGCTCACTTGAGCAAAGAAATTGTAATACATCTATATTCAGCAAATTAATGCAAGCATACATTGGGGTTTTTAGCATATTTCTTTCCTTGGAAAAATATTGTGTGCATGTGTGTTATTTCTCATTGCATGTTTGTGATTGATATTATAAATTGTGAATTGATTTCCGCATAACAATAGAGTAGGTTTGTGTCTTATGAGTCTGATTAAAACTTCATGAGTAGTTGCAAATATACATCATAATTTCTACAATTTATCCTTATGTCTCCCTCCTATAGTAGGATCTCTGCCCTTCACTAAGTGTAGGTTTTAACTCCATACAGAAATTACCTGCATACAAATTCTAAAAATAGAAAATAAACAATGGCGAGACCAGAACACATAAAACAAATATACACAGAGATTTTCCCCTGGATCCCAAAATCGGGACTACCAGATTGATTTTTTGTTATGTTCCTTTCAATGTTACAATACATATATATACATGCCAAAGCATCCATAAACACCAATCCATTAACACTGGATTAGAAAATAGCCATAGTTCCCCTAACCGGATCTACAAAATACCATGGACCGAAAATCATTGCGCTCAAAACCATGTGTGAAATACATGCACAAAACCATAGGTAGGTCTACCCACCTAATATAGGGTCCAAAAAACATTTCCCAGGGAACTGCCTCGGACCCCGTGCAAGGGGGATACTACCCCTATGCATACCCCCTATAAGCATGTGTGGTTGCTAACTTGTAGCAATTAAGGCCAGTTATCTCTAGTTGTTTTCAACCAAACTAGTTCTAACTGTTGGAGGACCTAGTAGAAGGCCAATTGTGTAGTGGGACTTCAGTAAAACTCAATGATGTTCTAGTTAACTGATCTAATAGCCCAAATAGCTAGTACATGTAGAGAATTTGAGTTCCCTAGTTGTGGTGGAGAGTCCAAGGTAGTGTAACATTAGTTGTAGACTGGTCTTGATTGTATAGCTGTTGCATTCAGTCAGATGATCATCCTTGGGAATTACACAATCAATTTGAGGAATTTCCTAAGTAATGAGGGCCTAGTTTATCAAGGAATTATGCAAGGAAATATGGGCTCAAGCAGAGGCATACTTTTACTAAGTTTGAGTCAGATCTTCTTAGTGAGTAGAGAGATAGGTTATTCACTTGCAAGTTGTGCTCAATTGAGCAAAGAAATTGTAATACAACTATATTCACCAGATTAATACAAGCATACTTTGGGGTTTTTGCAGATTTCTTTCCCTGGAAAAATATTGTCTGCATGTGTGTTTTTTCTCATTGCATGTTTGTGATTGATGTTCTAAATTTTGAATTGATTTCCGCATAACAGTGGAGTAGGTTTGTGTCTTATGATTTTGATTAAAACTTCATAAGCAGTTGCAAATATACATCATAATTTCTACACTTTATCCTTATGTTTCCCTCTTATAGTAGGATCTCTCCCCCCTTCACTAAGTGTAGGTTTTAACCTCGTACAAAAATTATTTGCATATGAATTCTAAAAATAGAAAATAAACAATGGTGAGAGCATAACACATAAAACAAATATATACAAAGGTTTTGCGCTAGATCCTAAAACTAGGACTACCAAATTGATTTTTCATTATGTTCCTTCAATGTTACAAAACATATATATACATGTCGAAGCATCCATAAACCCTAATTGATTAACCTTGGATTAGAAAATAGCCATAGTTCCCTTGACTGGATCTACAAAATACCATGGACAGAAAACTATCACGCCCAAAACCATGTGCGAAATCCAGGCACAAAACCATAGGTAGGCCTACCCACCTAATATAGGGTCCAAAAAAAATTTCCCAGGACATTGCCCCAGATGCCATGCACGGGGGCTATCGCCCCCCTACATACCCCCTATAAGCATGTGTGATTACTAATTTGTAACAATCAATGTCAATGATCTCAGGTTGTTTTCAACCAAACTAGTTATAACTGTTAAAGGACCTAGTAGAAGGTCATGTAGTGGAACTTCAATAAAACTCAATGATGATCTAGTTAACTGATCTATTAGCCCAAAATAGTTAGTGCATGTAGAGAATTCAAGTTCCCCAGCTGTGGTGGAGAGTCCAAGGCAGTGTAACATCAATTGTAGACTAGTCTTGAGTGTATAGGTGTCGCATGGAGTCAGATGATCATCCTTGGGAATTACACAATCAATTTGAGGAATTTCCTAAATAATGAGGGCCTACTTTATCAAGGAATTACACAAGGAAGTAGGGGCTGAAGCAGAGGCATAATTTGACTATGTTTGGGTCAGAGCTTCTTAGTGAGCAGAGAGATAGGTTATTCACTTGTAGGTTCTGCTTAGTTGAGCAAAGAAATTGTAATACATCTATATTCACCAGATTAATGCAATCATACATTGGGGTTTTTAGCAGATTTCTTTCCTTCGAAAAATATTGTGTGCATGTGTGTTATTTCTCATTGCATGTTTGTGATTGATGTTCTAAATTGTGAATTGATTTCTGCATAACAGTAGAGTAGGTTTGTGTCTTATGATTTTGATTAAAACTTCATGAGAAATTGCAAATATACATCATAATTTCTACACTTTGTACTTATGTCTCCATACTATAGTAGGATCTCTCCCCCCTTCACTAAGTGTAGGTTTTAATCTCGTACATAAGTTACCTGCATACGAATTCTAAAAATAAAAAATAAACAATGGCGAGAGCATAACACATAAAACAAATATACACAGAGATTTTCCCCTGGATCCCAAAACCGGGACTACCAGATTGATTTTTCATTATGTTCCTTTCAATGTTATAATACATATATATACATGCAGAAGCATCCATAAACCCCAATCCATTAACCCTGGATTAGAACATAATCATAGTTCCCTTGACCGGATGTACAAAATACCATGGACCAAAAACCATCACGCCCAAAACCATGTGTGATATCCATACACAAAAACATAGGTAGGTCTGCCCACCTAATATAGGGTTGAAAAAAAATTCTCGGGCACTACCCCAGACCCCGTGCAGGGGGGATGCGGCCTCCTGCATACATTCCCTGTAAACATGTGTGATTGCTAATTTGTAGAAATCAAGGTCAGTTATCTCAGGTTTTTTTGAACCAAACTAGTTCTAATTGTTGGAGGACCTAGTAGAAGGTCAGCTGTGTAGTGGGACTTCAATCAAACTCAAAGATGATCTAGTTAACTGATCTATTAGCCCAAAATAGCTAGTGCATGCAAAGAATTTGATTTCCGTTGTTGTGGTGGATAATGCAAGGCAGTGTAACATCATTTGTAGACTAGTCTTGAGTGTATAGGTGTTGCATGAAGTGAGATGACCATCCTTGGGAATTACACAATCAATTTGAGGAATTTCCTAAATAATGAGGGCCTAATATAAAGGAATTATGCAAGGAAATAGGGGCTCAAGCAAAGCCATAATTTGACTAAGTTTGGGTCAGAGCTTCTTAGTGAGCAAAGAGATTGGTTATTCACTTGCAGGTTGTGCTCATTTGAGAAAAGATATTGTAATACATCTATATATACCAGATTAATGCAAGCATACATTGGGTTTTTAGAATATTTATTTCCCTAGAAAAATATTGTGTGCATGTGTGTTATTTATCATTGCATGTTTGTGATTGATGTTATAAATTGTGAATTGATTTCCGCATAACAATGGAGTAGGTTTGTGTCTTATGATTTTGATTTAAACTTCATGAATGCAAATATACATCATAATATCTAAACTTTATCCCTATGTCTCCCTCCTATAGTAGGATCTCTCCCCCCTTCACTAAGAATCCTCTTCCCTAACCCCGCCACTCCCTCTTTCTCTCTTTCCCTATCCCTTTCTCTCTCTTGTCCCCCCCGTGCTTTTGTCCTCTCTCCCCCTAGATTCTCTCTCCCCTTTTCCAAATCCATTTCTTTATCTCTCTCCCCATGTCTCCCTCTTTATATCTCTCTCAATTTTCCCTATTCCCTCCTCTATTTTTCTCTCTCATTTCTCTTCCTCCCCCCCCCCTTTACTCCGCCCCCACTCTTCATCCTTTTCTCTCTCCCTATCCATTTCTCTCTTTGTGATTATTTATTCCTAATATATCCCTCTCTCTTTCGTTTTTTAAGTGTCCCTCCCCCTCTTTCCCTCTCTCCTCCCATGTTTCCCTCATCTATCGGCCTCTTTCCCTATCCCTTCCTTTATCTGTCATTGCACATATGACTCCATATTTCTATCTATCCACTCTTTCTTTATTTTATCATCTTTCTCTATCTCCCCTTTACCACAACTCTCTCTCTTCCCCCATATCTATCTCTTTCTTTATCTTCCTTCCCCCATTTTATCTCTCTCTCTCTCTCTTTCTCTTTCTCTCTTCCCCCATATCTATCTCTTTCTCTATCTTCCTTCCCCCATTTATCTCTCTCTCTCTACATATCCCTCCTACATCCATCTCTCTCTCTCTCTACATCTCCCTCTTCTCTCTCTCTCTTCCTATGTATGCCTCCTCTCTCTCTCTCTCTCTCCCTCCCTCCCTCCTACATCTCTCTCTCTGTCTCTCTATCTCTCCCTCCCTCCCTCCTACATCTCTCTCTCTCTCTCTCTCTCTCTCTCTCTCTCTCTCTCCTACATCCTTCTCTCTCTCTCTCTCTACATCTCTTTGATATGGACTTATGCAGGAATGCAAAAAAATACAAATATACACATAAACATAGAGATGCAATGGAAATAAAATTCCCTTTCATTAATATCAAAGAATTGAAATATGCATACATACAAAAATGGAAATGAACTAGCTCGGGTGATGGTAGCTTATCTCTAGGAAGAGATGTGGTAGCTACATGCCTCCAAACTATGTTAGGATGAGGCTCAAAGATCTTTTTATTATTGAGAAACAATGGAAAACCCTAAACATCTAAAAACCAAACCCTAGGATATGAAGTGCCAAAACTATGGGCCCCTTTTAGGTAAAATGGTACATCAACTTCTTGGGATTGTAACTTTGGGATACGATTTATGTTTGGCTATCATAATACATCGTTTGGAAGAAATTGAAGAGGAGGCTGAAAAAACTAGTAAACAAGTATAAGGCTTTTCTGGTATGTCCGTATTCCCTAAAAACATATTTCATTACCTCAAATGGATCTAGAAGTTTAGGACCCAAAAAACTGCGAAAAATAGTAAGTTGTGCTACAATTAAGGAAAATAAAATGAAACAATGGTGGGGGTCCAAGTGGAATAGTAAGGTGGCCACAAATATCCACTTGGATCAATCCTCCCCCATTAGGAAGCAATGTTCCCATTGCATTGGGTGCCTCCATGAGATGGGGAAACTTCTGCTGACTTTGGTCCCTAGTGAGCCACTTGCCTTGGTGTAGAAGTTGGCCAACTTTTACAACCTAATACATTTGGATCTTTTCTTGGAAAGTGTTCTTGATCTGCATGTCCATGATTTGATCATTTGTGGCCTATTCCATGCATTCCAAATTTAACTTTGTTGGTGTGAGATATTCTGCAATGTCTAATGTGTCTAGTAATGGTGGAAAGTATGGTCGAAGGTGGTCCACATTGAACACTAGGTGCAGGCCAAGGAATGGTGGAATGTTGAGTTTGATATCATTATCCTCTACAGCCTTAGTGATGGTGATGGGAAAATCTTGTGGTGGGTTTGAATGAGGCACTCCTTGTCCAAATGTAACCAAACTTTGTCGCCCACCTGGAACTTGTGTGGCACACGATGCTAATCATGACGTTGCTTGTACTTAGCATTGACTTTGTCCAATATTTCATAGACCTTCAGGAAGATGTGATGGATGTGCTCAATGAAGTTGTTAGCCTTGTCAGCTTCAGATTGGACATGAGTTGAATCTTCTTGAGTAGTTGCAAATGGTATGGCCACATAAATGGGACATAATGGCTAGAACCCCAACCCCACCTGTAAGGGGTTGTAGCCGGTTGAGCTATGGATATATCTTTTGTAGCTGCGTTGGACATAGGGGAGGCTTTCATCCCATGTACATGGATGCTTCGAGTTGTACATACGTAGAATGTGTACGATCATCATGTTGGTGACCTATGTTTGGCCATTGGTTTGGGGGTGGAAAGTCATGGACTTAGTGAGATTGGTATCTAACATTGACCATATACTTGACCAAAATGTACTTAGGAACCTTCTGACTCATTCTGAGATAATGGATTGTGGGATCCAAAAATTTAACCACACTCATTCAAAGAAGAGCTTAATAGTGACTTATGTTTTGATACCCTTCTTGCGGGCTGCCAAAATGGTCATCTTAGAAAATCTGTCGGTTTGGCAATGGCATAGGCAGTGCAAGACTTGATGTACTTCCCAAAATCTTATCAAATTTTCAGCCAATAACAATACTTATGCAGTATTGCCACTATTTTCTCTACCCCAAAATGTTCAGCGACCCGACTTTAGTGCGCCTCCCAAATCATCTTGGCACACTCACTTCAAGGAATACAAAGGTGTCCTAGGTGGCATAACAGTGCATCCTGGAGGTGAAATTTCGGAACTTGATGGCCTTCCAAGAGCGTCTTCTATGTGTTTCCAAATTTTGGATCGCTCCTTCAAAGATGTGGCCACCCTGTCATCTCGTGCCCACAAGAGTCGCATAAAATGGCCAGCACCATGACCGATGGTAGGTTGAGGCAATCTGCAACATTGGTGGTGTTTCTCTTCTTATACATAATGTTCAAATGGAACTGTTGTAGGTATGTGTACCACTTCTGATGGCGATCATTCTGGAACTTCCCTTGTGTCTATATGAACTGCAGAGGTCAGTGGTCTGTGTTGATGATCGTTTCCTTCCCTAAAATGTAATGCTTCCATTGTTGGAAGGCCTAAATAATGGAATACATCTCTTTATCATATGTGGGATAATTTTGGACTATGTCTGAAAGTGTCTCACTGTGATATGCCACTAGATGCCCCTACTGAGTCAGAGGCATCTGTCTCGATCTTGAATGGTTGTTGCATGTCTGGTAATGTGAGCACTAGTGCAAAGTAGAGGTGGTGCTTCAACTCAGAAAACACATTTTATTGGGATTAAAAAAAAAAAAAAAATCTTTTTCTCCTCCCTTAATGACTTGACTCAAAGGCCAATTTATATGAGGCAACTTGTGGTAGAAGTTGGAAATACCCAGAAAGCTGTGGAGTTCTATTAGAGTGGTTGGGGCTAGCCAATCATGAATGAATTGTATCTTGGCTGGCTCCACATACACAACCACTCATTAATGATTTTCCCCAGATATTGAACCTCGGTCATACCAAAAGTGCATTTCTCTAAATTGGCACACAACTTGTGTTTCTGCAAGGTTTGGAGGACCTATCAAATATGGTGGAGGTGTTCTTCCCAACTCCCGATGAAGATCATAATGTTGTCCAAATACACCACCATGAATGAGTTAGTGACGGGTTGCAATATGTCATCCATCAACCTCATGAAGGTTGTGGGGGCCTTCATCAACCCGAAAGGCATCACTAACCATTCGAAAATTCACTCCTTGGATTTGAAGGCACACTTCCACACATCAAAGGGTTCGATCGGTTCTTGGTGATAACCAGAATTCAAGTCAATCTTGCTCAAATATTTGGCCCCCTTGAGCTGCTCCAGAAGGTCATCAATCCATGGGATTGGATACCTATTCAAGGGAGTGATCTTATTCAACACCCAATAGTCAATATAGAGTCTCTAGGTCCTATCCTTCTTTTGTACCAACATGATCAAGCTCCCACAAGGTGATGAACTTGGCATGATGTGACCTTTCTGCAACAACTCCTAAATATGCCTCTTGTTTTCACCATTCTCCAGAACAGAGCATCGATAGATCAGTCCATTGGGTAGCATTTCTCCCGAGGTCAGATCAATGGAGTGCTTGACCTAATAGTGTAGAGGTACCCCTGTGGGTGAGGTGAATATGTCCCTATACTCCTCTACAACCTTGTCCATCTGTTGTTGTTGTTGTGCAGAGGAGAACGTTCTGGAGGTCATGGCCATAATCTTCTTCTTTCCCTCAGGATGAATAATAAGGAAAACAAATTTCCCAGTCTGGGAAATGATATTGTTGCATTGCTTCATAGTTATCAAAGAAACGAAAATAGGTGGTGCGACCTACGATATCTTGTACAACTTATTGTCCAAAGTAATAATAACAGTGAAATGCCTAGACTCATACAGTAATAATAATAGTGTGAGGCCTTCATAAGTATGGTTTTCTTAATAAAACATCGCAAAATTCAAGAGGAGCAACATCACACAATACTTCATCTATGAAGGGCTTCATGTTGTAGGGAAGGCGACATTATTGGCTGACATAGAGATCTCACCCTTGGTGAGACAACTCGATGGTATATGGTTGCAGGTGTGGTGTGGTTGGTAGGCCCAATTGCTTCACGAGATTTGTTGAACTGAGGTTCTTTTTGCTCCCACTATCAACAATGAGATACAACAGAGAACCCTTCACCCACATTTGTGAGTGGAAGAGTCACTCCCCCCTCATCTGGATCTTCGAGCTCATCCTTCTCAATATCGGTGGTGGAAATAGTGGCAGTAGGCTCCATATCGATAATTTGATTCCCTTTGTCATTCCCATTTGTCATTCCCCTAGTCGATTTCTGACCAAAAGTCAAAACATGCATCTAATTCAGAAGCCTTCAAGTCAACCACCAACAACTACTTGGCTCGACACTCACTTGTGTTGTGAGTGTGGCTCTTATGGAGTTCACACCATTTCCTTGTATCCATTTTTATATTCATGGTGTTTTTATTTTCGCATGGCTTTGACGGGTTGTATTGGGTCACCCTACCTTGGCTTTGCCCTTTTTTCTACAGCTTGGGGGCACCTTTCCCTTTCTTTGGATTCACAGATCCAAAGTCTCACTTCTTTTGTTTAAATTTTTGCTCGATCTTAATAGTGTATCAATAGGTGGCACCAAGTGAGGAGAGGTTTAGGAACTTCATCTCATCCTAGATGTACTTGTGTAGACAATTGCGATACTTGAGTACTAAATTCCACTCATAATCCTCGATACAGAGCTTCATGGCAAGGGTATGGAAAACATTTGTGAACTCTGACACATCTTGGTACCTTCCCTGCTGCAGTGTGGTCCCTTTTATGTATTTATCTTCATAGCTCCCGATAGGGTAATATTGTTCCTTGATGGCATCTTAGAAAGAATTCCAAGTGCGTGTGGCTGAAAACTTTGAGGATTCCCTCTCATCCTTTTATTCAAAGTAGGTTTCCCACCAATCCTTGACATGTGGGGCAACTTTGAGGAATGAAAAAGTAATATCTTCTCGATTGGAAAAGTCATGAACTAAAAAATATCCTTCCAAAAAATTCAACCATGTATCTACAACATCTGTATCTGTATATCCTTCAAATATGGTAATGTCAAAGTTAACTTGTACCTTAAAAGGAGTGGTGCCTCTAGAGTGGTTGTTGGATGAAGATGCGCCACCTGTGGTTAGCCGCTGAATGATCTGGGCAAAGTTATCCATCATCACATTCCTTTGTCACTTGAGGGTTTCCTCAAGTAATATTTTGAAAGGATCTCCTAACCCCTCATCTTTTTTTCTTCTGCCATGGGAGGCCCTCAGGGTTTGCGAGGCTAGTCTTGCAAAGGGTCAACCAGTTCGAGCCCTAACTCCTTATACCCTGACCTCAATAGGGACATGCAAAGAAAAATAGAGAAAGAGAAGACCTAGCTCTAATACCATTGATCCAAACTTATTCAGGAATGCAACAAAATACTGATATACACATAAATGCATAGATGCAATAGAAATAAAACTGCACTTCATTAATATCGAAGAACTGAAATACGCTTACATACAGAAATGGAAATAAACTAACTCAGGTGATTGTAGCTTATCTATGAGAAGAGACGTGGTGTCTATATGCCTCTGAACTATGCTACAATGAGGCTCAAAGGCCTATTTATTATTGATAAAAAATGGAAAACCATAAACATCGAAAAACCTAACCCTAGGAGATGGAGCACCAAAATTGTGGGCCTCGTTTGGGTAAATTGGTACATCAACGTCCCAGGGTTGTAATTTTGGCATAGGATCTTTGTTTGGCTATCATAATACCTCGTTTTGAATATATCAAAGCGGAAGCCAACAACAAATTGGTGAATCAGGTTGGGACTTTTTTGGTCTCTTTGTTTTCCTTAAAAATGTCTTTTATTCTCTCAAAATGTCTCCAGATGTTTAGGACCAAAAGAACTACCAAAACTAGTAATTTGTACTACAATTAGGTAAACTAAAAACAAAAAATGGCGGGGATCCAATTGGAATAGGCGGGTGGCCACCGATATCCTTCTGGATCACCCTTAGATCCCTATCTCTCTCTATCCCAACATTTCCCCCTTTTCCTCTCTCTCTCTCTCTACCCTTTCCCTTGTCTCTCTTCCTCCTTTCTTCCCTCTCTCCCCTTTTGTATCTCACCCTATCACTTTCTCTCTCTCTCCTTCCCTATGCCTCCCTTCTCTCTCTCTCTCTCTCCCCCTAATTATCCCCACCCTGCGTCTATTCCGATATCTCTCTGTATATATCCCTATAAATTATCTTAATTCTGGAAACATTGTTGTCATTTATGTCAAATACAAGAGGAGAATACTTATGCCCAAGATAAATATTGGAAAATTAAAATTGTTGAAAATATCATTTTTGGACTTTTGATGCTCCATTTGGATACCATATATTTGAAGCAATTTTCACTATAATTGATTAGTTCAAATGGGAGCATAGGATATATGATTATAAATATTATTTTGATACTTTTGCAAAAATATATGGAACTCTCATTGATTCCATAAGAATGAGGATATATGCAAGATTTCATCAGGATGCCCCAACTAATGTACAAGTAGGTCGCCCTAACCAATTTTACTAGTGATCTCCATAAGTGAACATATAGACACTACAAATAAAGGGAATATAAGTTCATTTCTACACAATCCATGAAATATGAGAAATGATGTTGCAAGAGGAGTTGAGGAATAACTTTTCATGTGATTCTTGGAGTCTAAATGTGGAAGAAAAAAATTGATTTATGGGGTGAACAAGTCATGTGAGAATTTTTACTATAAATTTTCTTATGGGATTTTCTAGAATGTGAAACTTAGAGGATAAATATAGAAGATATTCATGTACCTATGGTTAAAAATTTTCAACCTTGATTCACTATAATTTCAGAGATATGGTCTAAGGAAGTTAGGCTTCTTGAATGCTCCTGAAATATTCTTCAAATAGGCCAGCTTGGAATTTTTCGTTATAAATTTTCTTTTGGGACATTTTGGACTGTGAAACTTGGAGAATATAGTTATAATATTATTATATATTTGTTTTTCTAATCCAGGGGATCAAAAAAATGTTCAAAATTAAAATTTCTCGAAATCACTCAAAACCAGATCCATATCGTAGTGCTCATCATCCTAAATCTAATGTTGCTTCAATCACCTCAAACTATGATTGTATGCTCAAGTTATGGTGTTCTAGATTTTTTTCCAAACAACCAAAAATTAAGTGACATGGTTGACTAGGCTACGGACTAGGCAGACCATACGTTGACATCAACAGCTGAATGGTTAGGCATAGTAGACCGTATGAACCAACCTAGGCTCAACAAGTGGTAGGGTCATATTGAGGCATCAATTTTTCACTGGTTATTTGGTTATGAGGTGGGAAAATTATGAGGCATCATGTGACCCAATGAGAGGGGGGCATGTGGCACCCTGTTCTTCGCCAATGTTTTTGTAAAGCAGCTCAAAGACCTCAGCAGTGTTCGACCCCTCAATATGGCACAACACAACTACATGCCTTACCTTCAGACAATCGCATTAGTTCTTAACCGATGAAGTGACTCGATGATATTTAAAATTAAATGGTCAATGCATTGGGGGAAGGGGGCAGAACACTTGGCCCCCATCCCCCAGTCACACACAAACCATAGGATCCTGTGATGAGCACCAGTATTGCAACAAAAATGGCATAACTCTTTGGGCTACCAACTTTACTTTATCAACCTGGGGTTCGTACAAACTTGGAGGTTAAAATATAGTATACACAAGTAAATGTGATGGGTTTGCTCTTTGTCACTACTAAGCTGGTGATAGACCACTAAGGTTTTCCAAACCAAACTTCTGTTGATTAGAAGAATCTTGATAACCAATGAGGGAAAGAGAAATCTACACTAAGAGAAATCTTGTCTATTGCAGTAAGGAAAAGATTGAAAGCAAATGCTAAAACAAACCATTCTTCCAACTAATTGCTAAGATGATTTTCTTCAAAAGAATGCTAAGTTAACATGTATGCAATCCTACTATCCTAAGCATGCAAATTCAAAACATCAAACATTCTACCATTGTGCATGTAAATGAATAAAATAAATCTATTTTTCTTTTTGTCTTTTTTATGTGAAAGTATGAAAGCTAACTTCTTTTGGTGATGTGACAGGTGGGTTAGGGATGATTGTGGATGGTCATAAGGCTTGGGAGACAAGTAGGGGTCCTTTTCTAGCTTCCTAGAGGATTTTTCCTCAATTCGGCCTCAAAACAAGCCACTACAGGTCAACCTACAGGATGTCCTAATGCATTTTACAGGATGACCTAAAAACCTACAGGATCCCCTGTATTCCTACAAGATACAACTGAGAGAAAAATGAGGGATGTTGAAGGTGATGGAATGCTCAAGGAAGGTGGTTGATGGATGGAATGAGTCAAGGGAGTTCCTAGGACCACTTCAGACCTCAAAACTAGAGTTGTCAGGTGGTTGGATTTGCTCAACAAGATTGGAGAAGTATTCTTGTGAAATGATGAAATTGGTGAGGGTTTTAGTGAAAGAGAGTGAGGACCATGCATGGATGAAGTTGGAATGAGGTTGTTGACTATGAATTCTCTCTGTACTTCTGAAACTCCTGCATTGCATCAACCATTAACATTTATCCAAAAATCATGTAAACAAGAAGGATTTCAATTAACCAAGGAAAACATAATTTCATAAGCTAGGTACCTACTTCATGCATGAGAAAAACTTGCAGAATAAGATGAAACCTTGATGAGATCTGAAGTAAAACTAAAGATAGAAGAAATGATAACTAAATCCTACTCTTGCAAACTGATCAAATGTTGGCCTAAGCATAGAAAACCCTAAATTCCATGAGAAAGTAGAATCCTATCTTTTTTGGCTTGCATATGAGTTCTTTCCTCAAACCATGATCTGTGAAGGAAGAGTGAGGCAAAAACCACATACTGACAAATTTTTGATGTTCCTTTATCTCTTCAAAGCTACTGCTGAAGTAAAGTGCAAATGGAAGCAAACTAATCAAATCTACAACTACTTGCAATGAAATAATTCTAAAGACAATTCAACTATGAAATAAAATAAAAATATGAATACAAGAAGAGGAGCCTTTCTTGCTAGGGTTGGGCCTTAACCCAAGAGATTCAGCGCTCTGAGTCAACTCAGATATGGATCAAGGAAATGTTAATTCTTATTATCAAAACAGAAAATTACATAACAATGTCTTCCACAAGTCTTGAACTCGAAAATGACTAGTGTTTTTACAACAAAAATTTGAATCCTAATCAGGCTCTAGGCCTCTTTATTATAGAACTGAAGTCTCCAATGACTTCCTTAAATCAAGGGAGGTTCTAGTTCCAAACTCTAGATAAACTAGCTCTTTAACTGTCACTTGCTCGACTGCCTTTTGATCTCCATGACTTGGTTGCTTGTACTCCAAGCTAGTGTGATTGATGGAGTAATATTTGAATGAGTGAGGAGTAAATGAGCAGGATCTACCTCCTACAATCTCTCCTCCTTGTCTCATTTGAGTTTTAGCTCTTAATTAGCCAAAATTTCCATGATTTTATCTCAAAACCCCTGTAATCAATGCACATTAGTCCACTAGGCATAATATCTCACTTTGACTGGTCTCATTAAGAAAAATACAATCAAAATATGTAATAAATTGTGAGAAGAGTTGATTTGACTAAGCTAGGAGGTGGATTAAGGTCCATATAGTTACCCAATGAAGAGGCTCATCATTACCCCCCTATTGAAAGTGTTGCTTACCCTCTAAGAAACTCAATCTATATCCATGTATTTCATTTCTCTAGTGGCCTCCCTGACATCCCATGCTTCTGTTGTAGTTTCCTCTTCCTGTGCATATAATCCTACCTTCCTTTCTATCTCCTCCCACTGCTTTCTTTCTTCTTCTTCCTTCCTTCCTTCCAACATTCCAAAGAGCAGTGGTGGACTGAGTATCAAGCCAATCCAATTGACTTTGAGTCTTTGGAGAGCTTGCTTGTACATGGGTGTCCTGTCCAGTCCTTCTCTCATTCTTTGAGGAGAATGGTACTCTATTCTTTTCAAACTGTAGGGCAAAGTATTCCATCTCTTTTGGAAATCTTGCATGCTGTCATCCCCTAACAGCCTGAACATGTCCTTAAAGTGTGTGATTGCTTGCTCTTGGGCAACAAGGTACCTAGGTGCAAGTTGAGGGTCATTTGCAATCAAATTATGTGTGATGATAACAACCATTGGATTTGACTGCTTAACTCTTATCATGAGAGGTTTTGTTTCTTCCCTTGCCATTATTTTCTTCATTTTTGCAACCCTTGCTTCCTCATGGTTCATCCATGATGCCAAGGCCATCAACTGTAAGTCCCCTTGTTTTGAATTAGGGTCCCACACATTCAAATATATCAAGGCTAAGTTATGTAGGTAGAACTTAGACATTTTAGCCCTAACCTCCAATGTTATTTGATCACAAAGATCAATGAATTGTCTATATTCTTGTAATGGCATAGTGCCTCTCTGTGCTAATGTCTTGATTTGGAACTGTAGCCATTGTTTCTTAAGGTGCAATGCATAGGAATTAGCTGGCATCCTGTGTTGGATTGCCTCTAAGGATTGACTAGCCATGGATGATGATTGATTCTCTCTCTCTTGTAGTTGTCCTATTAACCATGCATTTTCTGCCTCCAACTGATATTTCATCATTTCCTGTCTATCCCTCAGGCTGCTCAGTTCTCTGCCCATCTCTTTAACTTTTTCCTCAATGTGACCTATGTACTCCACTCGCTTAGATTTGGAAATTTGCATCCATCTATGGGTTCTTTCCCTTTCTTTCTCAAGCTCAAAGAATAATGGGATGGAAAATTTCCATGCAATGACCCTACCCCCTTCAATGAACCTATAGTAGGAGTCAAGGTTAGGTTGAGGACTAGGTTCCCTCAACTCTAGATCCTCTTTCTTTGTTTCTTGCTGCATACTCCCTTCTTTGTCCAATTTATGAGTTTCCTGTAGGTTTATCAGAGTTTCTTGTAGGATTGCCTCTTCTTCGTGTAGGTCCTTCTGTGTATCCTATAGGAGGCCTTTTCATTTGGATGAGGCAGATCTAGTGACAAGCCTCCTAACATAAGTGATAGGAGACTTGGGAGAGGCTTCTCCTGATGATCCTTCTCCTTGAGTTTTCATAAGAGGAGCTATCTTTTCCTGTTGTTTTGGTGAGTCTTCAATGACAATAGGAACCTTGGTGGGAGTTTGAGGTTTTCCTTGTCTTTTTCTTGTAATTTTTCTTGTCCTAAAGTACAATGGAGTTTATCTCTGTCTCTTCCATTTTTTCTTGATAGGGGTAGTAAGGGCAGTGAGGGCAGCTTCTGCCTCTTTCTCAGTGGGTTCTGGAGATACCGTGGGTGATTCCTACCTTTCTTTTCCTTGCATTGTAGACCTCTGTTCTTCCTTTTCTTCTATCTCCCCTTTTCCTTTTCACTCTTGTCTTTCTCCTCTTATTCTCCCTCTAGTTCCACACGATATTCATCAGTTTCCTCCTTTTCATCCTCTTCTATCTCTTCACCACTTTCCTTCTCATTTCCTTCCTCTTCTTCCTCATCTACTTCCTCTTCATACCTCTCTATTTATTCTTCCTCCTTTTCAGTTTCTTCTTCATCCTTCTCTATTTCTTCTTCATCCCTTTCACTGGTAGTGGGGTTCTTGTCATATTCAAGGGCTTTTATGTCTTCCTCTATTTGCATGTCTCTAAAAGTTTCCCATGTGATAGGGATTCTGAGGTTTTGGAGGGAATATTCTATGATAAGTCTAATTAACCCATGATGGGCTAGTTGTTGATGGTTGCCTTCCTACACCTTAATGCTCATAGTTGTCACTGATTAAAGAAGGAAGTAGGGAATGCTGAGTACGTTTTGAGGAGGTGTGTCTGCTCCAAACCTCAACCCTTGGAGAAGCCTAAAATGGTACCCATATACCACAATGTACCTACCCTCACATGATATATATTTTATAAGGTGGTAGCTAATTTCATTCCAAGGATATGGTAAGCTTTCTCTTCCAACTCCATTTTTGTCTTCCATGGCCTCCTCTCCTTCTGAAAAGAATTTCTTCTTTGCAATTTGGTTATTACTCTTATCCTCCTTTCTCCAAGGCATCCCTAAAGGAAGGGTGGTGGTTCTGCCTATGATTTCAGGGGTGAGTTCTATAGAGAGGCCTTTCACCACAATAGTGGCATGGGTCCTAGTTAGTGGAATGAGGGATAGAGAAAAATATCTGGCTACTTCATCAGCATATCCCCTCAATTTTTCAAAGAAACCCTTCCAATTGTGCCTTGTGAATATATCTAGTACAGGAGGGTGCTAATGAATCCTCACTATGTTGATGGGTTCCCTCTTATTAAATCCTCCTGTCATTTTCTATGATGGATGGAGGTTTGTATATGTCTGATACCAAATTTAGTGGATGAGGAATTTGAAATGAAAATTATGTGTATACAATTCCCTTAGACTGCAACCTTTCTCAATAAACTAGAAGTCTTTTCTATATTCTTTTCACTTGGAAAATGTGGGAAAGTATAAAGCCTACCTCCTTATCACTGCTTGATGAAGCCAAGCTCTGTTTTTCCCTTTTAAAACTGCTCATTGCCAATCCATTAGGAGTTTTTCTGTATCTTGTAGGATCTCCTGTAGGATCTTGTAGGATTTCCTATAGGATCCTATAGGTGCTCCTGCGCAGGAAAAAAACGAATTATGCCTTTCCTGCAGACTACTTGAGGGCCAAGAGCAACTTTTCTAGTGTGTAGCCTCGAGAATGTGAATGCGTCTATGCATGGGGATCAATGTTTATTTCCTCATATGAGTGATTTGAGTGGGGTGATGTGCTGGCAGCCGAGGTACGAGTATCCATTTTTGGACCGTTGGTCCCACTACCACATCATCATTCTCCTTACCTCATAATAAAATCCCACTTCATGCATCTGTAGCTTAACCACATTTGATGATCCAAATGGGATCCATAAAAGACTATTAAGAACCATGGTTGTATAAGGTCGGAGAAAATCTCTAAGGAAATCCAAAACAACAATCAAAAACACCCTGAACCAGTAGCAGTGGTAGCCAGCTTGGAACAACGAGGACCTCGGTCAAAGTGCGCTGATCGAGGCCCATGGAGACTGCGTAGGAGGCAAAATTAGCCCCTGGGGAGCCTCGGATCGGGAAACAGAGGTGGATTTTGATGCGCAATTAGCGCTTCGCTAGGCAAACAGGGCCAAAATGGAGGAAGCCTTAAGCACTTAGACGCATGGCAAACCGGAGAACCACGGGCGAAAAGGAAAAAGTGCTAAAAGGACAAAGGCAGGGCCCACACTCTGTAAACCAATGGTATTGATCAGACCGCCCTCAAATGGTAAACGGTTTTGGAAGGAAGAGGAGCAATCCCACTCAATGATCGATGAGTGGAAGGCGAAGGCGAGTGAAAACCGCCATTGGTCTCGTGTTATCGGTCGAGCAAGTCAACTGCATGGGACGTGCGAATGGCGTCGAATCTGGAGGTCCCAGATCGGATGGCTGAGATCAAACCCGATGGAGGAAGCAGAATCGACAAAGGAATACGCCACATTTTAGAAGGATTTGGAATCCATTTGACCGCTAAGATGGAAGAAAGACTTCATCCACGATGAAACTGAAGAAATGAACCGACGAAGCAAGCTGGCACTATTGAGAGGAGGGCACGTGGCCACATCTCAAGTGTTCATGCTAACGCCGAACAGGGAACTTCAAGCGCAGCTGCAGAAGGTGAATCGACAGAGGTGGAAGAGGAACCGAATGGGCATGAGTTTGAATGGCTAAAAGCCATGAACAACGAAACAGAATACATAGTTGAAGACTGAGAGACAGAAACTAGAGAAGAAGGCAGTAAAGCAACAACAGAAAGAGACAGAGGGCCTAGCTGACCAACGGTAGTGTCGAGCACTAGAGCTTGAGAGATTCAAGCCCCATAGAGGAATTTTTCAGGGCTGAGCACCACATTGGGCTCTTGCCACTATAGACCAGAAGGTCACAGAGCTGGTAGGAAGAAGAAGAGTCTGTGTACTCCAGTGGCTTGGGGAATCCAAGAACCACCCTGCCAAGCAAAACCTACTTCAGAAGAACTCACATTGAGTCCCTATATTGTAATTCTCTGCTTAAGGGCACAATAAAACAAGGCCACCACTGAAAGCTAGACCGGAGATGTAGCCCAGGGGAATAGGGTGAACTCCTTATCAAAATTCTTGTGTCTTTATGGTTTCTTACTATATTTCTCTGTGTCTTTCCATTTTAAATGTTTGTGTATTGGCAATCTGATCAATCTGTTGTTTCAATAACGTAGAACACACACCAGCACATGAGTCTGTAATACCTTTGTTTAATAAATCTTTAACTAATGTCACTCATAGGGTGAATATCAGATCATTCGACCTCACCTCTCCTCTTCCTTGACTTGACTACTGCCATGTGTGTAAGGACTAATTGTATTCTCCTCTTTGACTAAGTGAAGGTGGCCAAGTTAATAGCCCACCTTTCGCTTATAAACCAACTCTTTCACGAATTTTACATGTTTGATCATATTATGATAACGAGAGAGTGGAAGCGAGATACTTACTTGTGTTAATGATGCCTTTATGTTGTTTGTTGAAGAATGAAGTCCTTGTTATGTATTTGTTGCATGTGTTTCTCTTCTTTTTTTTTGTTCTCCTTTGATGTTTTTCTTTGATGTGTAGGTACTTGGTGGTGATGTTAATGATCCTAATGCTGCTGTTAATCTTTAGAAGAGCTTCTTTGACCTTTGGATCTTCGTTATTGAAGCTGACCGCAACCTATGATTTTTGTTTTGTGGGATAGGCTATTACAAGATTTCCTACAGGATTTCCTATAGCTGCCTCTCCCTCAAAAAATTGTAATAATTTTTCACCTCTGGAGCATGAGGATGGTTGGCATGGGAAAATAAGGGGTCTAGGGATTTGTGAATGAGGAAAAATAGCCTTCAAGTGTTGTCCCCTTGTTCTCTGTCTTCATCCTCTTTTCTCTATTTTTTCTTTGAAAACTGTAATTCTTTTTTTTAACTGTCTTTATTGGATGAATGCAGGGGTGATCATGGTGGAAAGAGGTATGGTGATGAGATGGTGAAGTAGAAATTCATTTCTTGACATGGGCAGGTCATCCCCTTGCTTTAGGGTTACTTCCTTTGGGATTCCCAAGCCACTGTAATTCCTACAGGATCATCCTGTACGTTTTCAGGGAATCTTGTAGGTTTACAGGGAATCTTGTAGAAAACAAAAAACCCTTGAAAACTGAGCTAAATGAGTGGAAAAAAGGAGGGAATGATGGAATGATGAAGGATAATGAATGGATAAATAAAAACATGAACTGGATAGGTCCTTTTTTATCCTCTCTTGTTGCACTGATTCTCCTCCTGCTGACCTGCAAACAATATTTTCAAATTTTTCTTTTCTCATTTCTTTTATATATTTTTGTATTTTCTTTTTCTCTTTTTGAAAGAAACTAGTCTGCCTCCAAGAGGTTTTCATCCTAGCTACTTGCCCTGGGCGCCACAAAATAGGTTTTCACCCGTAGATCTTTTTATTTCTTTCTTTTTTGTTTTCTTTTTTTTTGACACCATTGGGCTGCCTCAAGTGGTGTTCAACCCAACAGTGGGACTCAAGTGCCTCATGGAGGTTTTCACTTGAGTCTCCTTAATTTTTTGTTCTTTTCTCCTTTTTTTTATTTCTTTTTCTTTTTAAGTGACTTGATGAGGTAGAATCTGGGACTTTCTCCACCACCATCACTATTTTGCTGATACCATCAATGAATTCTTACTTTGAAAATGGCTTCTTGTAAACCTTCAATCTGTGCCTATTAACAAGTAAAGGAAAGGCCTCTACATCAATGCTTCTAATCTACATTGAACCATTATCATGACATTTCTCTATGACATAAGGCCCTAACCATCTAGCCCTTAACTTTCCCTTAAAATATTTGTATATGGAATCATATAACAAAGCCCAATCACCTTCTTGAAATTGTTTGTCCTTGATGTTCTTGTCATGCTAGATATTTCTTTGAACTTGATTCACCTTCGTGTGCAGGAGAGCCTGCATTCTAAACTCATCTAACCCATTCAGCTAGAGAAATCTCTGTTTTTGTGCACTGCTGAGATCTAGATCTAGTTGGGTTGCCATCCTCAATGTATTGTACTCAAATTCAATGGAAATTAGGGCCTTCTTCCCATAGACCAACTCATAGGGTGTGAATCTAGTGGTGGTCTTCCAGGTGGTATTGTAGGCCCAAGTGGCCTCAACTAATCTATCTGCCCAATCTTTTCTGTTGCTACTAATCACTTTGGTCAAAATCCCCTCCAGTGCTCTGTTGGTCACCTCCACTTGCCCATTAGCTTGTGGGTGATAAGGAGTGGATGTTCTATGCTTGATCTTGTGTTGGATTAACAAGTCTCCAATCATGTTGGATGTAAACTAGCTGCCTTGATCAATGACTAGTTCTCTAAGGTACCCAAACTTGTAAAATACATTTTCCCTTAAGAATTCAACCACCTTCTCCTCTGTTGTTGCCTTGATGGCCTTGGTTTCTTCCCACTTGGTCAAATAGTCAGTGCACACAATGGTGTACTGCTTTTTCCTAGATGGAGGGTTAATAGGTTGAATGAAATCCATGCCCCAATTTTCAAATGGCTTGAAAGGAACGTGAGGTTGTAGAGGCATTTCATCCCTTGGAGTATGCTTTCCCATCCTTTGGCATCGATCACACTGACTAATATACCTTCTCACATCCTAATGAAGAGTGGGACAATAATAACCAGCTTGTAACACCTTGAATGTTGTCCTCTTGGCTGCAAAATGACCTCCACAAGGCCCATCATGACAAGTTAGAAGAATGTCAAAGACTTTCTCCTCCCTAGCACATCTTCTCAGAATTTAATCTAGGCTTAGTTTAAAAAGGTTGCCCTCAATCCAAGGAATGGGGCACTCTTCCTCACAATCTTTATTTTCTCTTTGGAGGACAAGTTTGGTGGGAACTCTGTAGACGCCAAGTAGTTTGCTATGTCAGAAAACCATGGAAAGAGAAATAAAATGGAGAATATGTGTTCATTTGGTAACTGGTCATCAACCATTCCTTCCTCTCCTGTAGGAAAAATTAATCTAGACAAAAAAATCTGCAACAACATTCTCCTTGTCAGGATTATCAACAATAGTTAGATCAAACTATTGTAATAAAAGTAACCATCTAATAATCCAAGCATTCACATCAGGGTTATTCATCAAATATTTAATTACAACATGGTTAGCATGTACAAATGTTTGTTAACCTACAATGCCTAAATTTGTTCAATGAATGTACAACATCTAGGAGCTCCTTTCGATCACTCTATAGTTTAGTTCAACCTTTGAAAGATTCTTACTGATAAAGTAAATGGAATAAGGAAATTTGTCATCTATCTGGCCTAGAGATTCTCCTATGGCTTCGTGTGAGGCATCAGCATGTATATGAAAAGGAAGGGCCCAATTTGGGCCTCAGAGAATAGGTGCAGTGGTCAACTTGTCCTTCAGTGTATCCAAGGCCTCTTGGCAACTTTTTGACCATACAAATTCAGAGCCTTTGGCCAACAACCCAAATAAAGGAGAAGATAACTTGTTGAAGTCTTTTATAAACCTCCGATAGTACCTGGCTAAACTTAGAAAGCTTTTGAAATCTCTCTATTTTTGCAGAGGTGGGACCCTTTGGATGATGGCTATTTTGTTTGGGTCCACTTGCAGTCATTACCGGGTAATTGAATGACCTAGAACAGTCCTTGCAGTCATCAAGAAATCACATTTTTTGGGACTAAGGGACAAGTTCATTTCAATGCATTTGTTTAGCATCTTACCTAAGTTGGACAAAGCCTCCTGGAAATCACACCCATAGGGTGTGAAATCATCCATATAAATCTCTACTGCATCATGGACTAGCTTGGCAAAGATACTCAGGTGTGCTCTCTGTAAAGTAGTAGGGGCATTGCATAGGCCAAAAGGAAGGACCCTATAGGTGAAAGTACACCAAGGACAAGTGAAGATGGTTTTATCCTGGTCTTTAGGGCTGATCTGGATTTGATTGTACCTGCTAAACCCATCTAGGAAAGACAAAAACTTTTTCCTTGCCAGGCCATATAGCACTTGGTCAATGAAAGGTAGAGGGAAATGATCCTTCTCTATGGCTTTATTTAACTCTCTGTAATTGACACAAATCCTCCACTTCCCATTTTATTTGGAACCAACACCAAAGGAGAGACCCACTCACAGTCCGAGATAGGGTAACTGAATCTTGCATCTAGCAGCTTTTGCATTTTTTCTTTTACTATATCCTTGAGAGATGGATTCATTCTCCTTTGGGGTTTTCAGACTAGCTTGCAGCCTTCTTTGATATAAATTTGGTGAGTACACACTGAGGGGTGTAGTCCCTTCTTTTCCTTGTAACTCCAAGCAAAGGCATCCAGTTGTTCCTTTAGCATGTTGAACAACTTTTCTTCTTGGTGTACAAAAAGAGATGGGTTGAATTTCAAAGTTCTCTCATGGCCAAATTCTATGGTTTTGACATAGGCAGGGTTTGAATAAGCTAAGAATAGATCAATCTAATGGTTTTTCTAGGTTTCCTTTACTACTTCCTCGAAAGACAAGGTGCTGGGAGTTGGACTTTGGAGTATGTGTTCAATCAAATCATCTTCATCCAGTTGTCCTCCTCCCATGGATGTTTCTAAGGTATAGAGTTGGGTTGAATAAACTTCATCTTCTTCCTCCTATTCTAGCTATAAAGGTAAGTCATGTTCTAGAGATGGCTAAGCAGGAGGGTACATGACTAACTACTTGGACATATGCCCATTTTTTATAGTCATTTTTCCAGCCCTACAACTAATGTAGGCATCAACAGTGGCTAACCAGGTCCTCCCAAGGATGAGAGAGTAACCAGTAAGCTTGGCATTAGGATGGAGAATGAGGAAGTCTGCAGGATACTCCCAAGAGTCAATGGAGACCATCACATCCTCCATAATCCCCTCAAGGGTCACTGTGAAACGGTGCGCAAGTTGCAAGACTGCTGTGGTATTTCTCAATGAACCCTGGAGATTTAGCTTAAGCATGGTGTCCTTAGTCATAAAATTAATGGCATCCCCAAGATCAATCAAATTGTGTGGAACAATGGTGCCATTGATGTGTACATCTACTACAAGGCTTCAAGGGTCCAAATACTTCGGGCAAATTACCTGCCCCAATATTAAGTCGAACAGATGTCCAATGACATTAATGGTAGGGGTATCTCTTCTTTGCCTCCCTGGATGTTTGAAGCACTTCTCCTTAATAAAATTTTTGTAAATAGGTACATCATTTATGGATTGGATAAGTGGAATTTCGACACATAGGTTTTTCAATTCACCCAGAAGTTCATCCTCTTCTGGGGTAGGCTGGACTGAATGAATTAATCTCTCAGGAAAGGGTGGTGGATTTAATATAGGCATGCTTTCCTCTATTTCTTCCTCACTCTCCCTAGGTGGAGGTGGAGTTTGGTTGTCTAGGAGTACTCTCCCAGATCTCAGGTTGATTTCCTAAATCTCCACAACATAAGTAGGATAGGATGTCTCTCCATTGTATACTTGTTGTGTCTGTCTATTGTTCGGGTTCAGATTTGGCTAGGTAGGCATCTGGGATTGTTTAGGTGGAGCAAGGTTTAAAAGATGTGGTTGAGTGGGTGGTGAAGGCAATAGATCTGGAGCATTGTTGTATGGGGGCCTCCACCACAAGCGCGGTGCATTCCACTGAGGTTGTGGCAGAGCATATGGTTCAAATGACTGGATGGTCGGCTGGGAATGGTACTGAGGTGCAAAGGACCAAGGAGGAGGTGTACACCAGGAAGGATGAGCAGGGGGCCCCCAAGAGGGAATGGATGTGGTCTGGTTAGGGTCGTAATAGGCATGTGATGACCCTTGCATGCTTTGCTAGTATGGTCGAGGCCCATGAGCTCTCCTTTGATTTATGTAGCAGAGTTGTTATGTCACCCCTTTAGTCCCCTGATACATAGCTTTTAGTCTAGGTAGAGAAGGGAACTTATCCGTGGAGTGGTTTTCTTCACAGAGTGAGCAGACTTCAATCAAATTCAATGGCCATTCATTCCTAGGGAGCCTTCTTGTGCATCTAGGGAAGAAGATGGCTAAGGCTCTCTCTGCCTCCTCCTACTTTCTCTTGATGTGCATAGTGTCCATCTGTAGGGAAAGGGTTTGCAACATCTCACTCTTGAAATCTTCCATCATGTTTCCAATTTCACCCTTTATGGATGTAGTGGAAGAGGATGGACTTACCATAGGTTGACTACCGCTACCCTTTTTCCTAGCTGCCCTAGAATGGTTCCTAAAAACAATATTGATATCTTCATAGGGTAGTTGGTAGATGTCCCCTCCTGCTAGAAGGTTTAGGGTGTCTAGAAGATCTTCCCTTACCCCTATAAGTAGGACTAGCTTCAGTGAATTAGGATCAAGTGTGCACCTGGCCCTTTTGTAGCTAAGCTGGAATCTTTCTTCATAATCCTCTAGGGATTCATCATGCCCTAAGGTCATCTTAAAAATTTCCTCTTTAGTGTCTTTGGACCTGCAGTAGTCTCAATACTTGTTGTTGAAGGCTTGTTGCATCTGAGCCTAGGTTGTGATTCTATCCCCAGGTAAACCCATGAAATAGCACAAAGCTGCATCCTTGAGAGTGGAGGGGAGTAGTTTCAACTTCTACTCATCATTGGTGTAATCATAGGTTTTGCATATGAAAACAAACTCAAACAAGAACGTGTCTGGAGCTTTTGAGGTCAGGCCATGGAAATGAGGAAGGGAAGATGGGCTTATATTCTTCATATTGGTATCCCCATTAATTTCTCTGATGGGAAAGGCACCCTCAACTCTTTTTCTATTTCCTCTATCATTTCTATTTTCAGACATTGGGTAAGTTGGAATGGGTTCTTCTTCTTCTTTTTCTCCACCTATAGGCTCTTCAAATATCTTTGGTTGTTCACATAAGGTTTCCTCCAATTAACAGCCATCGAAGAAGAGGGAAGGTTGGCTGTTTGAAGCGGTGGGGGTATTTGGCATAAATTCCCTAAGTTATCCCTATTCGTACGAGGCATGAAAGAAGTGTTTTTGTTTTGTTTTATGTTTTTTTCAAACTTTGAAACTAATTGCAGAATTGAAATCACAAACTGAATGGTAACTAACTTACTGAATGAAAACTAACTGCTCGAATGAAATCTCACTTGCAGACTGGAAGGAAAGCAAAGTATGGAAAAGAATCAAACTAAATTACTTTTGCAGAAATGAAGCTAATAGCAAATCAAAGATAAGAAATGGAAGAAAGAAAGAAGTAATCACATATTCGTTAGACACCTCCTCGGCAACAGTGCCAAAAAGTGATGAGCACCAGTATTGTAGCAAGAATGTTGAAACTCCTCGGGCTTCGAACTTTACTTTATCAACCTAGGGTTTGTACAAACTTGGAGGTGACAGTGTTGTATATACAAGTAAATATGATGGGTTTGCTCTTTGTCACTGCTAAGCTGGTGATAGGCCACTACGATTTTTCAAACCAGACTTATATTGATTAGAAGAAGATTGATAACCGATAAGGGGAAGAGAAATATACACTAAGAGAAATCTTGTCTATTACAGTAAGGAAAAAGACAAAAAGAAAATGCTAAAACATGCCATTCTTCTAACTAACTGCTAAGAGGATTTGCTTCAAAATAATGCTAAGTTAACATGTATGTAACTACTATCCTAAGCATGCAAATTCAAAACATCAAACATTCTACTGTTGTGCATGTAAATGAATAAAATAAATTTGTTTTTCTTTTTGTATTTTTTATGTGAATGTGTGAAAATTAACTTATTTTGGTGATGTGGCGGGTGGCTTAGGGATGATGGTGGATGGTCAGAAGGCTTGGGAAACAAGTAGGGGTCATTTTCTAGATTCCTAGAGGATTTTTCCTCAATTCGTCCTCAAAATAGACCACTACAGGTCGACCTACAGGATGTCCTAATGCGTTCTACAGGATGTCCTAAAAACCTATAGGATCCCCTGTATTCCTACAGGATACAACCGAGAGAAAAAGGAGGGATTTTGACGCTAATGGAAGGCTTAAGAAAGGTGGTTGGTGGATGGAATGAGGCAAGGGAGTGCCTAGGACCACTTCAAAACTCAAAACCAGAGTTGTGAGATGGATGGATTTGCTCAACAAGCTTGGAGAATTATTCTTGTGAAATGATGAAATTGGTGAGGGTTTTAGTGAAAGAGTGAGGACCATGGATGGATGAAGTTGGAATGAGGTTGCTAACTATGAAATCCCTATGTACTTTTGAAACTCCTGCACTACATCAACCATTCACATTTATACAAAAATCATGTAAACAAGAAGGATTTCAATTAACCAAGGAAAACATAATTTCATGAGCTAGTTACCTACTTCATGCATGAGGAAAAATTGCAGAATAATATGAAACCTTGATGAGCTATAAAGTAAAACTGAACATAGAATAAATGATAACTAAATCCTACTCTTGCAAACCAATCTGAGGCACTCCCGTCGATCTGAGGCACTTCTCCCGCCGATATGATCCAGACGTTCCAACATTATCGCAGTAGCAGAATTCATGACTTACTCACTGCGGCTGCGGCTCCATGTTTCTGCATGAGCGGATCTACAGGAATTCTCACTGTAATCGCGAACCTCCTACACTTCTCCCGCCGATCTGATCTATAGTATATTCTCGCCTCTACTTTGTGGTGCGTCATCCAGAGTGATCTAGCAGCCCATTTGCACAGACGTTCCAACATTATCGCAGTAGCGGAATTCACAAAGCAGAAGAAATTGAAATATGGAAAGCGGCTCTGTTCAGAATTTTTGATTTGTCAGGCTTGGTCGAGTAGTATTTTTGAAGGTAATTGCATTTCCCTCCACGGCTAGGTTTTAGATTTAATTTTTTACGGTTAGATCTAGATCTAGGTTGCTAAATTTTCTGCGGCCAGATCTAGATCTAATCTTATCTTCTGCCTTATTTTTCTAACGCTGGGTTCTACGGGCAAGTAAAATATGGCTCTGAGCTTCGCAAAAATCACTGGTGGCTCATCCGCCTCTGGAGGGCAATCTCCTGCCCATATCGTCAGTGAAGCCCCAGCTCCCACTATCCAAGTGGTCCAGGCCTCACTCGATGAAGCTTTGAAGTTTTCCGAAAGTGCCCTAATTTGCCGGTTCAATGGTTTTTGGCCGCAGCTGATAGCACTCCACAATTGGATTTCAGAGGTATGGAAGCCTGTCATTTCTGATGAAATTAATATCTACCCCTGTGCTAGGGGTTTCTTTATAGTAGATTTTGAAAATCCTGAAAGCAGACAATGTATTCTAGATTCCGGCCCTTGGTTTTGGGAAAAATCAGGCCTATTCATGAAGCCATGGGACCCATCATTCGATCCCTCTACAGCAGTGATAACTTCAGCACCAGTGTGGGTGAGATTGCCAAGCCTACCCTTGCATCTCTGGAATCTCTCCTCACTAAAAGCCATCGGAAATGCAATTGGGAAATTTTACTGCAGGTGCCCAGAAACAGAGGAATATGCCAAAACCACCTATGCACGCATCTGTGTGGAAATGGACTTCAGCGCCGGATTCCCAGCTGAAATAAATCTAACAAGTAAAGACTATGTGTGGAACCAGAAACTTGATTATGAAAGTGTCCTCTTCAGATGTCGATCATGCTTTGAGACAGGGCATCTAGCCAAAAATTGCCCAAAAGCCTCTGAGAAAATTTTTGCTAGAAAAAACCACCACATATCTACATGGTGGGAAGGAGCACAAAAAGAACACTACACTGTCATCAAAGAAGAATACTCTAGAGAAAACTCTGAGTCACAAGAAAGCAGGGAAGAAATAAACAACTCTCAAGACAAGCAAGGAGAAATCCCACCCCAGCAAATCAACAGTTATGAGGATTCGAATAACGCAAAAAATAAATCTTCATTTAACAGCAAAGCAGATCTCCCGGACCAAACTTCTTCTCCGACTATCTTCAAAAGAACGAACACAATAGATCGCGAAGCTAAGACACCAATATTCCAAGAACCAGAAGAGATGAAGGAGATGCAAGATAAAGGAAGTTGGAAGACCGTAGAGAAAAAAAAGAAAGCTACAACACCAATCTCGCCAAGAAAGACGAGGAGCGAGACAAGTAAAAATTAAGAAAATTGTAGGTCCGATAGACCAATTTGGTCTCAGTGGACGTTAACCATCATCATCATCATCATCATCATCAAAAAACCCCAAATTCCATGAGAAAGTAGAATCCTGTCTTTTTGGGGCTGCATAGGAGTTCTTTCCTCAAACCATGATCCTTGAAGGAAGGAGTCAGGCCAAAATCACCTACTAACAGATTTTTGATGTTCCTTTATCTCTTCTAAGCTACTGCTAAAGTAAAGCACAAATGGAAGCAAACTAATCAAATCTACAACTACTTGCAATGAAATAATTCTAAAGACAATTCAACTATGAAATCAACTAAACATATAAATACAAGAAGATGAGCCTTTGATGCTAGGGTTGCGTCCTAACCCAAGAGCTTCATCCCTCTGAGTCAACTCAGTGTTGGATCAAGGAAATGCTCATTTCATTATCAAAACAGAAAATTACATAACAATGTCTTCCACAAGTCTTGAACTTGAAAATGACTAATGTTTTTATAGCGAAAATTTGAATCCTAATGAGGCTCTAAGCCTCTTTATTTGTACAACTAAAGTCTCCAATGAATTCCTTAAATAAAGGGAGGCTTAGCTCCCAAACTTGAGATAAAAATGGCTCTTTAATTGTCACTTTCTCAATTGTCTTTTGATATCCATGACTTGGCTGCTTATACTCCAAGCTAGTGTGGTTGATGGAGGAATATTCGAATGAGCGAGGAGTAAATGAGGATGATCTACCTCCTACAATCTCTCCTCCTTGTCTCATTCGAGTTGCAGCTCTTAATTAGCCAAATTTTCCATGATTTTCTCTCAAAAACTTGCAATCAATGCACACTAGTCCACTAGGCATAATATCTCACTTTGACTCATCCCATTAAGCAAAATACAATCAAAATATGTAATAAATTGTGAGAAGAGTTGATTTGACTAAGCTAGGAGGTGGATTAAGGTCCATATAGTTATCCAATGATGAGGCTCATCACCCTGCAGAAGAGAGGAAGGTGAGGGGATGATAACTAAGCCCCAACCCTGGTCTCAAGGTGCCTAGGTGACCACCACCAGAGATACAACAGCGAGGGCGGGCGGTTAAGCCCAAACCCCGATTCTTGTTATGTCATATGTCGAAGAAAAATGTCGGAAGTGGTGGATTGCATGGCACTGACCCACGTGAACCCTTGGTCCCATGAGCTATTATATGAACATATGCCAAGACAAGAGGGAGAGGAATGACGGGGGTAGGTGGTTAGCCCAACCCTCGGCCACATGGCATCCATATGACCTTGAATGACACTTAAGGGATATTACTGTGGTCAGGGAGATGACGAATTTCCCCATTTGTAGTTAGGGTGGCAAATAAAGGTGGAAAATGTAGAATGATTAGCTAGAATTGCAATTTTGCAGAACATTTAACAAACTTTGTTCAAGGAGGCATATATTTCTCAATTCTAAACCTTTTTTAGCTCAAGAAGAGCCTAGATAGGGGTTTTTGAGCATTTAGAATCCACTGGAAGCACTATTTTTGTATTTTGAGCACCTTAAACTGATGTAATTCATATTTGAGCATACAATTGAAGAGGCCCAAAACTGGAAGTTGGACCTGGAGACGTAGCCCAGGAGGGGTGAACTTCATTATCAATTTGTTGTTTTGTGTTGTTTTGTATGGTTCATATTTCTTTGTTTTATTTATGCTAACTAAGTTTTAAAAACACTAAATTTTATGTGATTTTGCAACTTGATCCATTTCCCACAAGAAATAAACTTGCTTGCGAATTTTTAATAGATCTTCAAGTTTTTTTAATTCTAGACCATTTTAGTATCAAAGCATGGTTGTTTTTAAGGTTTGATTATGTTTGCAAGTGTTTTTTGATGCTAACAAGGTTAGAATTGAAAAGAGGACGAGTGCTTGAAGAACCAAATCCTCAAATTGGTTCAAGGAGGTCACAAACTCCTAAAAATCCACCAGTCATGGCACATGAAGAAGGACATGAGATGATGTTTGAGGATGAGCGATATTTTAGAAAGGCTTTCTATGCCATGTCTGAAATGGTGAAGGTTTTATATGAAGAAAGGACAACAAAGTTTCATGGAGAGAGTTTAAATCAACCAATACAATATGCACTTAAGAAATGGTGACCTTACTGAATGGGAAGACACTTCAAGGTAAAAATGGATCATGATAGTCTTAAATACATCTTAGAACAACTGTTATCTTTAGAAGAACAAAACAATGGGTCACAAATATGTTGGGTTATGACTTTGACATCATCTATAGAAAAGGGAAGCAAAATTTTGTTGCAAATGCATTGTCAAGAAAAGATGAGGATGTGGAAGCATTGTTTTTTGCTATTTCTATTATCCAACCAGATTGGATAAATGAAGTGAGGGATGAATGGAAGAAGGATGAAGAAGTATGGCCACTCATTCAAAAGTTGCAGAAAATCCCTATTCAAGCAATATTGCCAAAACTTGAAGAGGAAGGAAAAATCATATTGGAAGCTTGAGCAATGACAAAAACAAGAACCCGACAGCTATGAAATTGATCAATTTCTAAGTATCTCTTCAAGTGGAAGAACTTACCCACTGAAGATTCCACATGGGAGGACAAGAATTTTATACAGAAGCATCAAGAATTGCTCAAGCGTTGAGGACAACACTTTTTGAAGGAGAGGGGCATGTTAGGCCCTATACTACTAGTGTAACCCCTTATTGTTATTATTACAACCCCCTTATTATATTGATGTACCCATGTAGTGCCCATATTGTTACTATTGTGCCCCATAGAAGCCCAGTATTGTTATTATTGTGCCCTTACATTATTATTGTTATGTTGGCTCTGATTATAATATGACCCTATAGACTCCTATATATAGAAAGGAGGTGTTTTCATTTGTATCATCAAAGAATCACTCATTTGTGTAATGTAAAGGAGTTTTCCCCCTCGAAGAGGCTGAATTCTAAGGCGTTGATCTATCTTTTCTATCTTTTTGTGAGCTGGTTTCATAACAATGTTTGCATATGGAAATTCCTACAGTGGAATAATAGTTGTTGTCATGCATGTCTTCATGGTTTGTGAAGTTGATATGGTCATGCATTGATCACCAAACTCTAGCTAGAATGATGTGTATATGGTTTGGTGTTGACGTGTTATATGTTTATATGCAACTGTCATGCATGTATGGCCTTAGTTATAGTTATGCATGGATAGTAGGAAAAACATGCCTTGTGAAGCCATGGTATTCAATTTAGGTAATCATGGTGATATTTGTATGTTATGATGCTAATATGTCAGGTGAGACAGAGAAGGAGATGAAGATCATCATATTGAGGTTGTAGCATTAGATCTTGGGGTAAGAGTAGATCATCATATAGGTATCATATGTTGGCATGGAGGTATGTATGTCAAGAAATTTTATATGCATTAGGTTTATACACATTAGGTTCATGTACATGTATTTTGATGTTATGCTTACATTCATGATGGTTGTTATTTGTTTAGTGTAGTTATATGCACATGTGCCATACCGTTAAGAATGATAGTAACTTGTAGTTGTATGAATTTATATTGTTGTTTTATATTAGATAACTTGATGATTAGGTTATATGTTGTTGATGAGCATGATATATAAATTATTTTTGTTATATGCTATTAACTTGATGATTATGTTTATCTCATTGAAATCTTGATGTTATATGTGTCGTGTTAACCTAGCTTGGCCTATGCACATGGTTAGTGTTATGAAATTCAGGTATGATTCGACTTATTATGTTGCTTTATGTTGTACTAATCTAGACTTATCATACGTATGTCATTTCTATGAATAAATGATAATTGTGTATAAGTTATGATGTAACCATGCTAGCTCGTGACTATTTCGATATCATGATCTTATTTATGTTTGGGTTAACATATTGTGAATATATATCTTGCTAATATGGACAAATTGTGTAGACAAGATTGCCTCCCCTGAGATACATTAAGGTATGAACTTTCTTACATCATCTACCTTGTGCTTGACTATTTGATTATGACATCTATTTGGTGTTTGAGTGTTAGGTGTCTAGTTGATTTACTTAACATGGTATGTTTGCAAGTTGGTTAAATGTTTCATGAATTTCATAATCTAAGTATGCGTTCCAATTATATTGTTTTAAGATGATTGTACTTGAATGTAGTTGACAGTTGTATAATTATGTTTAATGACTATGAGTTGATTATGGGTCATGACATGATTGTTTGTAAAAGTTGATTTCAAATTGATAGATATGATTGTCTTGATATTTGGAACATGCGCTTGATATGCATGATAAGTTGTGACAAGGTAATAGTTGATGTGTTTATGTAAATAATAGTTGGGGTATGTGAAAGTACATAGTAAGAGTTGATGGGAGCAAGATAAAATGGCAAAGGAAGGGAATTTGGCAAGATTTCCTTTGGATATGTTTGGAAACCCTAATTCCAAACGAATGATTTCTTTGCATATAAAAAGTATTCATAACCTTGATTTGTCTGAAATTATGTGGATATGTGCTATATTCATGGACAAGTCATTAAAAGAATTATTTTCTAGTCTCTAGTGACAGGTGGATCTTTTGAGGAATTGTACTTCCATTAGAGATGGCATTGATGTGCTTAGTTGCAAGAAATATGCTTTTCACAAGAAGGTAAGGTAATGAGTGTATTTCTATTTTTATTTATCCATTGATAGTTATTTGTTGATGGCAGTATGATGTAGGGAGTTACATGACAAGAGAGATTGCCATGAATCTTGAAGAAGTGTTAGGTTGATATTTCCTTGGGAACCATAAGGATTGAGTCATGGTGTATGTTGTTAGTCAGGTGCTTTTGGTATTTTTTGATTGTTGCAATTAATTTGAGACTTTGCATGTGTCTAGTGCATAGGTGTGCCACTTTATTGTCGTGTCGTGTTGTTGTTGGTTTCATGGTTTTATTCTTGGTTTTTTTTTCCTTTTATGTTTTGAGTCTTTGGAATTTGTTTTGGCAAGAGGAAAGTTAATGGATCTTGAGGAGGGATGTATGGTACCCGACAGGTCATGTAAGACAGATGAAGATCTGTGCATTAGTAAGTGCATCGGAAGGTAAGACTAGGATAATCACTTGGACTAGTTGGGTCCATTGATGTAAATGGACAATGGCAGTATAGTCATGAGAAAGGAAAGGAGAAAAGGTAATGTCAATGGATCTGAGGTTCCATATGCCTTGGCTAAGTTGGAAATTGTGGTTCTTAATGTTTCTCATGTTGGGCATAAATAAGGAAGTTCTCTTAACCTAGACCTTATATTATCTCGTAATTATCTTATGATCATAATTATGTTGATGATTATATATGTATACATGTATGTATGTATGTCATTATCTGAAATTACGATGATTGTTTTATGCTAATGATTATCTATGTATGTATCTATGTCATCTTTTGACAGGGTTTTCGATGATTATTCTTGTGGAGGAATGATTTCTTATGCAGGTGAATGGCATGAAGAGATTCATGGTTCATGGGAAATCAAGTTGTAAGAGTAGTCATGACAAATATACGAGGTCAATATCATGTGGTTATGAACTAATATTATATGCTTGTATTATGCCTATGTTATGTGATGACAGGTAATGCTGAGAGATACATCAGCAAAACGAAGGAGTGTGGTTTGCACCATGTTGGTACAAGCATCGATAAGACACTCAAAGCAAGGTTTCCTGGTAGGAACAATCTACATTCGGATATGAGGACCTATTGTTGTGCATATGTTGTATATTTTGTACATGTTGCATCTATGATATTTTGTGCATGTGGTGTTGAGTATACATAGCATGTGTAAATGTTCTTCATGCAATGTTATGTATAGGATGGTATAGATAGTGTTGTGTGGATATTGCATATGCACGGTTGAGCATAGATGGTGCTATGTACATGATAGATATGCAATATTGTGTGCATATGGTGTTGTGCACATATTGGATATGAAGTGATGTGTAAAGATGATGCTATCTACATGTTGAATATGTAGTGTTATGTACATATGTTGTTCTATGCATGTTGTACATGTGGTGCTATGTACATATGGTGTTGTGTGAATCATTATACAAGGGGTGCTATGAGCATGTGGTGTCGTGTACATGTTGTAAATGTGGTGTTGTGTACATGTCGTGCATGTGATGTTATGAACATGTGGTGTCATAGACATGTCGTGCATATGGTATGGTGTACATGTGGTATTGTGTACACGTTGTACAACTAATGCAATGTACACATGGCGTTGTGTACACATTGTGCAAGTGGTGTTGTGTACATGTGATATTTCACACATGTTGTGCAAGTGGTGTGGTGTACAAGTCGTATTGTGGACATTTTGTACATATGACATCGGTGTACATGCGGTATTATGTGCATGTTGTGTAGATGTGATACTATGTGTATGGGAACATGGTTGAGGAGAAGGGATTGGGTGTTTTTCGGTTGTGGAAACTGATCCATGGTGCCTATGGAATAAGGAAAAAGCTAGAAGCTAAGGATTGATTAAAGGAAAAGTATCAATATTTTATTTTAGCTTTAATATGCATGTGATTTATGATTATGGTATATTATGATTATATGTGATCCATGATTCTAGTTTATGATGGTTACATGTGATTTTGGTTTATGATGGTTGTGTTTTGAGCTAACCATATGTCATATGTTTATACATGATGATTTGGTTAAAGATGATAGTTTTAATTGTTGTGACAAGAATTAAACATGATTGTAAGTACACCTTATTGACGAGCTACCAATGAGGTATGATTTGAGGTTCTTTTAATATATTTGAATCTAATGGAAATTGTGTGCTTGGAACGGGAATGCATGAACATGCTCGGTTGGGTGATTGAAATCAACTGGAATAATTAGCAGCAGGAGCAAAAGAAATTGGAACATGCAGCAGGACAATGCTATAGTACTTCAAGACCAGGGCCATTGTGGGACATTGGTACCTAATAGTGTCCATTGATTTCAATGAGCATTCTAGGACCAGTATGATCGTTTTGAGGGAGGCATATGCCTTGGTTATTGACCTTTCAATGTGAGGAATCCTTGCCAAGGGATGAATCAAATAGGATAGGGGATTCCACAGAACTTGGAAGGTGAGTGACTACATGGAAGGGGTGACCAGATTTCCTGATGGATTGTGTAGCAGAGAAGGGAAGGTTACAGATATATTTGTTTTGGTCATGAGCATTGCGAGATGGATTCAGATGCACATTGGGAGTGATCCCTGGAATAATAACCTGATAAATATTCATTGAGAGGACAAAGGGTGCAAGATTATAGTGCTAGATATTGGATGTAGCTTTTACTATGACAATGGATTCTGGACTTCCTGTGAAGGAGGTGAATCCTGTTACTACTTTGTGGGTAGAGGTAGGATCCTCTGCATTCCCTTGTTGATTGATACACGCATCATATCCTTATTTTTTAGTTTAGAAAATGTGCATATGTGTATATGTCGTTATTGTAAATATCGTAATGAGTTTTTTTATAAATCTCCAATATGCAGTTTGTTTTCATGTTGTCTTGATGTTTTGATTTTGAGTAGGTATTTCATTGTAAATACTACAATGAGGTAAGTTATAAAGCTCCATGTGCAGTATGTTTTCTTTTCAATAGTCTTGCTAAGGTCTTGGTGTGGTTTAACACTAAGGACAATGTTCACCAATGGGGAGGGTTCCGTAATAGCCCTTGTCAAAATTTCATGTAGGAAAAGTTAATAAAGGAAAAATAAGACCACGAGAAAGGGACACATATTTGAATTTGAATGTTGGGAAACGATATGCTAGTGGGCATCACTAGATGTGTGTTTTGGCTAAGGAAAATTGGCAAAGGCTAAGGCAAAGGCATTAAAAGGAAAAATATATTTTTAGCATATTTATTTATGAAAATAAAGGAAATTAGGAGAAAAGGAGGGTAAAAGTTTGTAGATTGCATGTGAGGAGGAAATTGAAGGAAAAAAAATGGAAAATGAAGAAATTAGAGGCCTCATTAAAAAAAGGCTTATGAGGATCAGCTAGAAGGTTTGTCCAGTGAAATTTTTGTCAGTTCGAGTTTGGAGATATCTCATTATTCTCTCCCTCTCACTCTTGGTGAGAGTTTTCTTGGAGCACTCTAGCTTTGGATCAAGTACGAAAAAAGCAAGAAAATGGAAAGAAAGGAAAGCAAGAATCAAGGAAGAAGAGCAGGATCAAGCAACTTCAACAGGAATACTTGCAGGTAACCTTTTTCATGTGTGATTTCCTAGCTGGTTTAGACATGCATGTATTTGCATGTTGGTGTATGGTTCTCTTGTTATCGGTTTCATGGTTTTGTCGGGTTATGATAGTGGTTTTCAGCCTGGACTTGCCTTTTTCCAAATGCCATGGTGTTGGGATGTTTATTTTGGTTCTAAGCTTTGGTTTACGAGATGGATTTTGGAATCTAAGGCGGAGGTGGTCTTAAGGTTCATTCCCAAAGGCCTAGGAATCCCTTGACCAGTTTTGGCAGGATACACAGTAAGGTCTAAGAGAGAAGTCTCAGTTTATGGCCTAGTGATCCACGTTTTGATCTCGGTAAAGCCTGAGACACTAGTAGCGGTTTAGGGCCTAGTGATCTAGGATTGGATTGTCGTAAATCCTTAGAAACAAGGAGACGGAAAATTCCTCAAGGATAGTGATGGATTCCATATGAGATAAGTGTGTTGTCTCCTAAAACAATAGAAGAGGCTTATCAGATGGTATTGAAGGCTGAAGAAAAACTCATGAGGAAGCAATCTTCCAGAAGTAGAGGTAGACTCCGAGGAAGAGGAAGTCAAGGAGGTAGAGGAAGATGTACAACACCTAGAGATGGAGCTAGCATCAGCTTGAATCAGCATACACCCTGATCTAAAAATGGGGCACTAAAGGCTTCTTGTCAGATTGAAAGAACCTCTCCCACTCCAAAGCTTATTAATTTCCAAGATCTAGATTATGATTAACCAATTGCGGAATTAAAAGTGCTTGAAATAGGTGTATGCCTGTGTTTATTTTTTGACTGTTCAAGTGCTTATGTAAATTTGCTTATGCTTATATTTAAACACACATAACAGTAAATAAAGCAGCAAAGCAGCAAACACATAAGACAACAATATAATATGGACTTCACCCAAACCTCTTGGGCTACATCTTCGTGAGCTCTAGTCAACTCAACTAGGCTCTCTCGGATTATGGCATAAATTATTTTACAAGCTCCATGCTCAACTCTATTGGTTTACAACTAAACCTATGGGTTTAGAATACCATCTTATCTCACTGGCTGTCCATACTCTGTAGACAGATCTAGGCTTCTCTGGACTAGACTCCTTCAATTAGCGCTCTGAGCTATCTTGAGCTCTAGCTTGCACCAACTCCCTCAGAATTATTTCACTGTCTCTCGAATACCTTCTTATACCTTCAACACACTTTGGACACTAGCAGCAGCTGGACCATTTGATCTCTTTGTTGTTCTCTCGACTCTGGCTTTGGCTTTGGCTATTCGGCTTTGGCTCTAGCTCTTCACTCTGTCTTATCTGAGCTCTCTAGTTTTCGCTTGACCTCCAAGTGACCCCAAAAACTCCCCTCTATCAATTGTGCTCTTTGGCTTTTGTGAGGCATCCTTCCGACTCTACGACTTCCTGTCTGTTTCTCTGTGTGTAATCATTCCTCTATCCCTTCGACTGGCCCTCTGTCTTCTGGCTCTATGGCTATGTGCGTTACATATGCATCATTGTTCCAAAGCCCTCTTGCAGTGTGGCACAATGATCAGAGACAGTTACAAAGGAATCGGGGTCTTTCTTTAGGCGAAAACCTGAAAACGGAACAAAATTCCAATACACAGAAATATATCGAAATACACTATTGGGTGCAAAATCCGAACTTCAAATAGAATGCAACCGCATCTATAAACTTATCAAGTCTTCAATTCCATCACAAATTGCAATCGCATGACGTATTGGCTAAAATCCCAATACACAGGAAATACAAAGAAATACCGCATTTCTGGATTTCAAATATTATAAAATCGAGTCCATAATTCTCATTGGGTTCGCCTTCTATCGAAATATCACAATCGCTTAGGGGGGATGTCAAAACCTCAATATACGGGAAATACAAAGTAAATCCTAATAAACTGGATTTCAAATTTTATTTATTCGAGCTTATAATTCCCATTGGGTCTGCCCTTTATCGGCATATCGCAATCGCAAGTCACAATGTGCATTGGCCCTTTCTATCAGATACCACCAATCACTGATCACCGATCAAATCAGGACCATCCATTTCTTTTCCGATCCAACAACTCATATTGTACATCACATATCGCTATCGCATTGGCCCTTTGTATCGGGGATCACCAATCATTGATTGTCGATCACTCCGATCAGATCCTAACCGTTGATATGACTCCTCGATTTGACAATCTATATTGAATCATGGCATATCGCATTGGCATATCACATATGTAACGGCCTGGAGGTTCTTTCCATATACCATGGACTGTACTGACCCGATCTGTCGATCCAATCTCGCTTCATCGCAATCTGCTCTTCTTGGATCCCGATATATTGCTAAAGACTACCTCCGATGTGTTATATACCTAGGGGGGTAATATGGGGTACAAAGGGAGGTACCCAAGGTAATAATGTAATAATGGGATGGGCCATAGTAATAAATAAGGTGGTTAACTCATATCATGTAAGGGACCACAAGTAGTTAGTAATAATGTAATGGGTCCATGGTATTAGTTCGATGGTATGAGGGAACCATGGTAATGACCCATGGTATTGTATGTATGAGGCCTATATAGAGGCTAGAGACTCCACATGGAGAGTTGTCAATGAATAATGTCAAGGATTATTGTATGAACAGGCATATGGTTTGTGGAGTGTTCTACTTCCTTAAGGAGTAAATGTACGGTGTTGCCCTACCTTAAGGGTTTGATTAATAAGGAATCATATCTATATTCAGATCTTGTTATTCTTGGGTTTATTTATATTTTTCATATATTTCTGGGTTAGATCTATAACAAGTGGTATCAGAGCACTTTCTTAGACAAACAGTGGAGAAATTTTTTTATTTATTTTTTGCAGGATTTCGGGGGCGGCGAGTTTGCAAATCAGATCTCTACATTTTGGTGCAAGATATGCAAAATATAATTGCAAATCTGGATTCTATGTGAAAAAATGCCTGATTTCAAAAACAAATCGGTCAAATCAGAGACCGGATAAAGGAGATATCACTGATTTGAAAATCAGTGGGGTTACAGACAATTTTTCGGGGCAGCAAGTTTGCAGCGTAGATCTAGACGTCCTGGTGTAAGATTTGCAGAATATAATTATAGATATGAATTCTTTGTGAAAAAATACCCGATTTCAAAAAAAAAAACTCAGTCGAATCGGAGTCCAGATGAGAGAGATATCGCTAATTTAAAATCAGCTCTTTTTTGCAGAAATTTTGGTGATGGCGGGAGAGTTGCAGCATAGATTTGAAATTCCACTGCCTAGATCAAGATTTCTATCAAATGGACAGATGCAGAATGATTGTTCCATTTCTGAAAATAGGTTATAATAGGGATTCTGAGCAATATTAACGGAACTGTGACAATTTCAAATTTTCTCCAAGTAAGTGAATTTTTTCAGAACCCTCTTCATGACAGTTCTTTTTACAGGAAAAGATAATAGTCTTACTATTGAAGAATACATAGAAAAACACAAGTCATTATGGGCACATAATTGGAGAACTTTTGTAGTGTTTAATTTTGAAGATGAGGCAGCCACATGGTGGGCATTACTTAACCAAAAGAAGTGTTCCAACCTGCCCGATGAAGAATTTGAAAAATTACTTTTAGACAGATGGTCTCATGCCAGAAAACAAGATAAGGAGAAATATGTGGGGCTATTTCCTACTGATATATCCTTATTACAGGTTCATGGATTGATTCAAAAGGAGAAGATCATTGTTTCTATAAATCCTAGTTGCAAGCATAATTTTATCAATGCTAACTTGGCAAAAAACTTGCAAATTCTAGCGAAACACATTGAAAACACACAAGTGGATGATGAGGATGTTCAAGTGTACAAGGATTTGAAGGTTTCTATGGATAAGTATGTGTTGCATGGTGATTTTTATACTTCATAGATGGATAATATGGATGTTGTTTTGTGATATTCTTGGATGGAATCTGTGGGTACTATCAATATTAATGTGCAGAAGAAATTCTTGAAACTTTGGTATAAAAAGAAGAAAATTACATTATAGGATATTTCCATAAATAAACAGGTAGAGTCCAAGGAGGCTAAAGCAGAAGATGTTCTAGGGACTGACATATCAAATGATGAGCCAGTGATGATCGACAATTAAACACAAACAGAGGTTGAAGCAGAAAAGGTTACAGGTGTTGATACATCAGATGAGGGTTCAGTGGTTGAAGTAATATTAGAAGATAAGACACCACAGCAGGCACCACAACATGCACTAGATAACGGTCAGGCTCCAGTAAGGGGTGAATTAAAGAAAAAGATATCGTGGGTTAAAACTTGAACATATCATCACCCACATCACCCCGCAAGACAACAATCAAGATGATAACCAATTAGCCACAAGGACAACAACCCCCGCAGGACAGATAAAGAGTAGAGAAGATCCACCTACTACACATCAACACAGAGGAGCTACCACGGTCAACTTCCATCTCAAGTGAGCAAGGCACCAGTGAGACTGAGGGTTCACCTTTCTCTTGGATGGCTAGATGCAAGTGCATGCTACTAGTGGACTACTCTTTTGAGTAGATCTTATTATTTGTGTTTTTTCCATGTTTCGGGGCCGAAACATGCTAAGGGGGTGGAATGTTATATACCTAGGGGGGTAATATGGGGTACAAAGGGAGGTACCCAAGATAATAATGTAATAATGGGATGGGCCATAGTAATAAATAAGGTAGTTAACCCATATCATGTAAGGGACCACAAGTAGTTAGTAATAATGTAATGGGCCCATGGTATTAGTTTGATGGTATGAGGGAACCATGGTAATGACCCATGGTATTGTATGTATGAGGCCTATATAGAGGCTAGAGACTCCACATGGAGAGATGTCAAGGAATAATGTCAAGGATTATTGTATGAACAGGCATATGGCTTGTGGAGTATTCTCCTTCCTTGAGGAGTGAATGTACGGTGTTACCCTACCTTAAGGGTTTGATTAATAAATAATCATATCTATATTCAGATCTTTTTATTCTTGGGTTTATTTATATTTCTCATATATTTCTGGGTCAGATCTATAACAAGTGGTATCAGAGCACTTTCTGGGGCAAACAGTGGAGAATTGTTTTTATTTATTTTTTGCAGGATTTCAGGGGTGGCGAGTTTGCAGATCAGATCTGTACATTTTGGTGAAATATCTATAAAACCTAATTGCAGATCTAAATTCTATGTGAAAAAATACCCGATTTTAAAAAAAAAAAAATCGGTCGAATCGGAGTCCGGATGGAGATATTGTTGATTTAAAAATCAGTGGGGTTACCGACAGTTTTTTCGGGGCAGCAATTTTGTGGCACAGATCTAGACGTCCTGGTGCAATATCTGTAGAATCTAATTGCAGATCTAAATTCCTTGTGAAAGAATACCCGATTTCAAAAAAAAATCAGTCGAATCGGAGTCCGGATGAGAGAGATATCGCTGATTTAAAATCAGCTCCTTTTTGCAAACATTTTGGTAATGGTGGGAAAGTTGCAGCGCAGATTTAAAATTCCAGTGCCTGGATCAAGATTTCTATCACATGGGTAGATGTAGAATGATTGTTCCATTTCTAAAAATAGGTTATAATAGGGATTCTGAGCAATATTAACGGAACTGTGACAATTTCAAATTTTCTCCAAGTAAGTGAATTTTTTCAGAACCCTCTTCATGGCAGTTCTTTTTACAGGAAAAGATAATGGTCTTCCTATTGAAGAATACATTAAAAAAACACAAGTCATTATGGGCACATAATTGGAGAACTTTTGTAGTGTTTAATTTTGAAGATGAGGCAGCCACATGGTGGGGATTACTTAACAAAAAGAAGTGTTCCAACCTGCCCGATGAAGAATTTGAAAAATTATTTTTAGACAAATGGTCTCATGCTAGAAAACAAGATAAGGAGAAACATGTGGGGCTATTTCCTACTGGTATATCCTTATTACAGGTTCATGGATTGATTCAAAATGAGAAGATCATTGTTTTTATAAATCCTAGTTGCAAGCATAATTTTATCAATGTTAACTTGGCAAAGAAATTGCAAATTCCAGCGAAACACATTGAAAACACACAAGTGGATGATGAAGATGTTCAAGTGTACAAGGATTTGAAGGTTTCTATGGATAAGTATGTATTGCATGGTGATTTTTATACTTCAGAGATGGATAATATGGATGTTGTTTTTGGATATTCTTGGATGGAATCTGTGAGTACTGTCAATATTAATGTGCAGAAGAAATTCTTGAAACTCTGGTATAAAAAGAAGAAAATTACATTACAGGATATTTCCATCAATAAACAAGTAGAGTCCAAGGAGGTTGAAGCAGAAGATGTTCTAGGGACTGACATATCAGATGATGAGCCAGTGATGATTGACAATCAAACACAAACAGAGGTTGAAGCAGAAAAGGTTATAGGTGCTGATACATCAGATGAGGGTTCAGTGGTTGAAGTAATATTAGAAGATAAGACACCACAACATGCACCAGATAACAATCAGGCTCCAGTAAGGGGTGAATTAAAGAAAAAGATACCATTGGTTAAAACTTCAACATATCATCACCCACATCACCCCGCAAGACAACCATCAAGATGGCAACCAATTAGCCACAAGGACAACAACCCCCGCAGGACAGATAAAGAGGAGCGAAGATCCACTACTACACATCAACACAGAAGAGCTACCATGGTCAATCCATCTCAAGCGAGCAAGGCACCAGCGAGACCGAGGGTTCACCTTTCTCTTGGATGGCTAGATGCAAGTGCATGGTACCAGTGGACTACTCTTTTGAGTAGATCTTATTATTTGTGTTCTTCCCATGTTTTGGGGACGAAACATGTTAAGGGGGGTGGAATGTTATATACCTAAGGGGGTAATATGGGGTACAAAGGGAGGTACCCAAGGTAATAATGTAATAATGGGATGGGCCATAGTAATAAATAAGGTGGTTAACCCATATCATGTAAGGGACCACAAGTAGTTAGTAATAATGTAATGGGCCCATGGTATTAGTTCGATGGTATGAGGGAACCATGGTAATGACCCATGGTATTGTATGTATGAGGCCTATATAGAGGCTAGAGACTCCACATGGAGAGATGTCAAGGAATAATGTCAAGGATTATTGTATGAACGAGCATATGGCTTGTGGAGTGTTCTCCTTCCTTAAGGAGTGAATGTATGGTGTTGCCCTACCTTAAGGGTTTGATTAATAAAGAATCATATCTATATCCAGATCTTGTTATTCTTGGGTTTATTTATATTTCTCATATATTTATGGGTCAGATCTATAACAAGTTTGGGGATTACTTAACAATTTTTCGGGGCAGCAAGTTTGCGGCGCAGATCTAGATGTCCTGGTGTAAGATCTACAGAATCTAATTGCAGATCTGAATTCTTTGTGAAAAAATACCCGATTTCAAAAAAAAATCAGAAATATATGAGAAATATAAATAAACCCAAGAGTAACAAGATCTGAATATAGATATGATTATTTATTAATCAAACCCTTAAGGTAGGGCAACACCGTACATTCACTCCTTAAGGAATGAGAACACTCCACAAGCCATATGCCTATTCATATAATAATCCTTGACATCTCTCCATGTGGAGTCTCTAGCCTCTATATAGGCCTCATACATACAATACCATGGGTCATTATCATGGTTCCCTCATACCATCGAACTAATACCATGGGCCCATTACATTATTACTAACTACTTGTGGTCCCTTACAAGATATGGGTTAACCACCTTATTTATTACTATGGCCCATCCCATTATTACATTATTACATTGGGTACCTCCCTTTGTACCCCATATTACCCCCTCTAGGTATATAGCATGATGTGATATGTCAGAGATCGCTATAGGGGGAGTCCTTCCACCTTTGGGCTAAGTCCACCCTTTGAACCTTCTGATACGATTTTTCCAATATAAGGCCTTAAGCCCATTTTTCTAAGAATTTGCCCCCTTTTCAAAGGACAATGTCAAACTTCTTTTTATAATAACTTCATCATCCGAAGTCCATTTTAGCCAATTCAAATTGCAGTAGATTCAGAATGACGAGATCTATGCAATAGGACTATTTCCAAGAGCATTCCCTGGTCTTTTATTTTCCTCTGTGAGGAACATTTTAGACTTACAAGTCTAAGTTAGATCCATTTTGGATCACACCTTCCCACTAAAAATAACTTTTGGTCTCCAAAAGACTGATATAGTGATCTGAATAGTAAATGAGAGTAACAACACCCTCTTCTTTCAGCCTCCATACACTTGCCTTGCATAGTGCCTCTGAACCAAATCCTTTGACCACTCTCCTTCCTGGATGTGTTGGTCCTCTTGGGAAGAACTATTTTCCTCCTTGACTTCATGCAGAACTCCTGCTGAGAAGGTTACAGAAGGCAGTTTGAACTTTTGTTCCTGGATCATTGATCCAAGGTGGCTCAAACAAATGTGAAGTTACATTTGATTCACAAAAATTTACATTTCTACCTGTTTGACATGCTGTCAACAATAACTGTTCACAACAACAGAATTATAGATAACAACTAGATGGCCTAAACTCCCACTTCAACAAAAGAAACAGATTTCACATCATGTGAACACCTCCATGTCTTTACATCTACATACAAATGATGGACTAGATAACAATCCCACAAAACATGCCTTTAAAACAAATGACCCGTCAAGTCAAGCATGTAGAAAAGATCTCAAGGATTCTTTTCAGAAGATGAAACACTTCATCATTATCTCCATCTTGGAGACCAAATCAACTTTTCTCAAGTCAATATTACATAACAACAAAGCAATCAACCCTTCAAGTTAATTACACATACATGTTCAAATAGAAGGAAATCATCAACACCCCTGAGTTCATGCACATCATTCTCATGCATGCATTTCATCCTTCAACTTTCGCTTAACCAAACTATACTTTTGAAGCTGAAATGAACATAATGTTGTAGCAACAAAGTGAGTCTCATACTCAACTTTTTCCATTCACCTTCTTGGTAAAACCCCGCAACTTGCATTCCATTAACAAAGAAATGAAAATCAATGCATCAATAGACATGTAATCTTAATTGGATAAGAACTCTAACCATTTCTTACCAATCAATTTCAAAGGTGCTACCTTTGTCTGCACATCAACATCAACATGTGAATCATCATGAAACACATCAATCATGGAATATTTCTTTCCATTCCTGCCATTTTCTCTTTCCACCTTCTTCAAGTTTTGTGGAAGCATTTTGGATTCCAAGTCCAACACTTTTCAACAATGTGTCCTTTTTTATGGTAGTAAGTGCAACACTTGTGCATCCTCTTGACAGCATGATTTGACTTGTCCAATTGACCTTTGGCTTCTTGTTTCCTTTCCTTCAAAAGTTTCCTATATGTGGCCATTCTCTTCCAACATCTAGAAACATTATGGTTATCCAAACCACAAAAGGAACATGCAATTCTTTTCTAATGCTTATATGGAAATTTATCATGCTTTACATAATCAAAAGAAATATGATTAAAACTAGATTTCTACCTTTCTCTTTCACCTTTATTGCCTTCATGAGGAGGTGAATTGATGAAGAAGTGGCTCCCCTTGGAACACCATCAATCTCTTCAAGGCTTTTAGAGTTTCCACAACTCTCTGGTTCAAGTGTATTCTGATGCACACCTTCTTTCTGCAAGGTATGCTTCATACCATTACATTCCCCAGGAATACAATCTTCACACTCTTGAGGTAGAAGACCTAAAATGAAACTCCTTCTTGGAACTATTTCAATGGCCTTTATGGGAGCTTTGGAACTTTCTCCATAAGACTGTCCATAGGCAAGACCCAAATACTTAGGCCTTTCCTCAACTATTATTGGCTCAACAATACCCCGTGCATGTTTACCCAAGCCTTTTCCTTCATAGCCCATCTTGGACATTAACTTGGACTCTATGCCTCTGGTATGTTTTTCAAAAGAACCAATATAAGAATTCTTAGAAGAATTTGAAGACAAACAGGAATTGTTTATCTCTTCTTCAAGTTGATACTTGACTAAGGCTTCTTTGGAAACAAAGAGTTGTGTCTCCAACTCATGCATCATTTTTAGGTTCATATTTTCAATATGAAGTTGCCTCTCCATTTCCTGCAATTTGTCAGAAAGCAGCTGCTTCTCTTCCTCCACGAAATTCAACTGCTATCTAAGTATGATGCTCTTCCTTCCATCCTCATACATTTCTTTCACCTTGTGCATCATGATGAACAATTCTTGCTTCATGTCTTCATCAAAGAATCTTGTGAAGAAAGAATATTTTGATGACTCACTTGTAGAAGTTGTCATTATGCCAATGAACAAAAGAACTTCAAACACGATTAACAAAGAGCTTTATCCAAGAAACCTTTTGCAACAAACCTCTTGTGCTTCAAGGATTGCCTTGACGTCCTTTGGGATAAGAAGAATGTGTTCAACCCTTCTTCCTTCTTGTCCTCTCCTAGACTTAGCTATCAGTAGCTTTCCCTTCACCTTTGAAAACTCACACAATCAATCAAACAATCAATCCTTGACTGCCCAAACACCTTTCAGACAAGCAATATTTTGCTTTGTCAATCAACATACTGATCTAATACCACTTTTTGCATGATGCAACCTGCTTTGGTATGACTTAGCTTTGATATCACCTTCTTTGAAGGTGGGGTTAACGAACCTTAGGCTCTGATGCCACCTGATCTGAAAATGGGGCACTAAAGGCTTCTTGTCAGCTTACAAGAACCTCTCCCACTCCAAAGCTTATTAGTTTCCAAGATCTAGCTTATGATTAACCAATTGTGGAATTAAAAGTGCTTGAAATAGGTGTATATTTGTGTTTGTTTTTTGACTGTTCAAGTTCTCATGTACATTTTCTTATGCTAATATTTAAACACACATAGTAGTAAATAAAGCAGCAAACCAACAAACACATAAGACAACAATATAATATGCAGTTCACCTAATCCTCTTGGGCTACGTCTCTGTGAGCTCTACTCAACTCAACTAGGCTCTCTGGGATTATGGCATAAATTATTTTACAAGCTCCACGCTCAACCCCATTGGGTTACAACTAAACCTATGGGTTTAGAATACCATCTTATCCCACTGGCTGTCCATACTTTGCAGATAGATCTAGGTTTCTCTGGATTAGACTCCTTTAATCAGTGCTCTGAACTATCTTAAGCTCTAGCTTTCACCAACTCCCTCAGAATTGTTTCACTCTCTCTTCAATACCTTCTTCTATCATCAGCACACTTTGTGCACCAACAACAACTAGATCATTTGATCTCTTTGTTGTTCTGTTGCCTTTGGCTCTCACTTTGGTTCTTCGGCTCTGGCTCTGGTTCTTTGCTCTGGATTCTCTAAGCTCTCTGGTTTTCGCTCAACCTCTAAGTGACCCCAAAAACTCCCCTCTATCAATTGTGCTCTCTGGCTTTTGTGAGGCATCCTTCCAGCTCTACGACTTCCTGTCCGTTTCTCTGTGTGTAATCATTCCTCTGTCTCTTCGACTGGCCCTCTGGCTTCTGGCTCTGTGGCTTTGGGCATTAGAAACACATCATTGTTACAAAATGCCTAGTTGTAGCGTGGCACAATGATCAGGGACAGTTACAAAGGAATCTGGGCCTTTCTTCATGCGAAAACCCGAAAATGGAACAAAATTCCAATACACAGAAATATATCGGAAATACACTATCGGGCGCAAAATACAGACTTCAATTAGAATGCAACCACATCTATAAACCTATCGGGTCCACCATTCCATCGCAAATCACAATCGCATGGCGTATTGGCCAAAAACCCAATACATAAGAAATACAAAGAAATCCTGCATTTCCAGATTTCAAATATTATGAAATTGCGTCCATAATTAGCACTGGGTGCGCCTTTTATCGGAATATCGCAATCCCTTAGGTAGAAGGTCAAAACCTCAATATACGAGAAATACAAAGAAAATCCAAATAAATCAGATTTCAAATTTTATGCATTTGCGCTTATAATTCCCATCGGGTCCGCCCTTTCTCGGTATATCACAATCGCAAGTCGCAATGTGCATTGGCCATTTATATCAGGGATCATCGATGACCGACCAAATCTAGACCGTCCTTTTTTTTCTGATCCGATGGCTGATATCACACATCGCATATCGCTATTGCATTGGCCCTTTGTATCGGGGATCACCGATCGCTGATTGCTTATTACTCTGATCAGATCCTGACCGTTAATTTGACTCCTTAATCCAACAGTTGATATCACATCATGGCATATCACATCAGCATATCGCATATGTAATGGCCTGGGGATTCTTTCCATATACCACGGATGATGCCGACTCGATCCGCCGATCTGATCCCGCTTTATCGCAATCGGCTCTTCTTGGATCCCGATATTGCGCTAAGGCCTACCTCCGATGTGATATATCGGAGATCACTATCGGGGGAGTCCTTCCACCTTTGGCCTAAGTCCGCCCTTTAAACCTTCTGATGTGATTTTTCCCAAATAAGGCCTTAAGCCCATTTTTGTAAGATTTTTCTTCCTTTTCAAAGGATAATGGCAAACTTCTTTTTACAATAACTTCATCATCCGAAGTCCATTTTAGCCCATTCAAATTGTAATAGATTCAAAATGACAACATCTATGCAATGGGACTATTTCCAAGATCATTCATTGGACTTTCATTTTCCTCTGTGAGGAACATTTTAGACTTAGAAGTCTAAGTTAGATCCATTTTGGATCACACCCACATAAGGTGATGCAAGTGGTAGAAGGAACTTTTTCAAAGGAAGAGGTGGGAGAGGCAAAGGAAGAGAAATAAGATGTTACATATGTAACAAGCTGGGACACAGAGCCTATGAGTGCCTAGAAAATGCAGGGACAATTCAGAGAAATGTAATTGTTGCTCAGACTGAAGAGGAAGAAACAAAGGTGCCAAAACAAGAAAATGTACCAGAAAAAGGGGAATATTTGGTAGTTAACAAAGTAGTGTTAAAGAAAACAAAGAAAATTGTTAAACCAACAGAGAGAAATACTTTGTTCAAGACTGTGTGCAAGGTTCAACGAAAATGTTGTCAAAACGGTAATTGATAGTGGCAACACTGATAATTTGGTCTCTACAAAAGTGGTGGAAAAGTTGAAATTAAATACAAAGAAGCATCCAACACCTTACAAGGTGTCATGGCTTCAAAATGGACATCAGTTGTTAGTGAAGTAACAGCGTGAAGTGGAGTTGCAATTGGGCAGCTACAAAGACAAAATTCTGTGCGATGTGATGCCTATGGATGTGTGTCACATATTGCTGGGAAGACCTTGGCAGTATCATAGAGGAGCTATGCATGATGGGAAAAAGAACACATACAAATTTGTTAAAGATAGTGTTAATCATACATTGCTACCTATGGAAGAAGAGGATGCATCAAAAAAATCTGATCCAAAGACTCTATTGCTGAGTGGAAAAGAATACTTGTAGCAGTTAGAGAGAGTGAGGTAAATTTTGCATTGATTTGCAAACCCAAGGTAATAATTATTTCCACTAAAATTTTTGATTTTACAATTGGAATTCAAGAGATGTTGGAAAATTATTGTGATATCATTGTATATGACTTGCCTAATGAGTTACCACCCATTAGAAAAATCAGTCATCATATAGATTTGATTTGAGGGGAAAAACTACCAAATAAAGCAGCTTACAGGATGACTCCCACAAAATGAAGAAATCAGAAATCAGGTTCAAATTTTTTTATATAGAGGACTGATTAAAGAGAGTTTGAGTCCTTGTGTAGTGCCAACAGTGTTGAGTCCAAAGAAAGATGGAGGCTAGATAATGTGTACTAATTCAACATCAATCAACAAAATAACAATCAGGTACATATTTACTTTACCTAGAATTAAAGATTTGATGGATTGTTTAAGTGGAGCAAGACATTTTGTAAAGCTGGATTTAAAAGGTGATTACCATCAAATAAGGATTAGGGAAGGAGATGAATGGAAAACTGCTTTTAAAACAAATGAAGGACTGTATGAATGGATGGTAATGCATTTTGGGTTATCAAATGCTCCTAGTACATTTCTGAGGCTTATGAATGAAGTGTTGAAAGAATTTATTAGTAAATTTGTAATAGTATATCTGGATGATATATTAGTTTACAACATATCTAGAGAGGAACATATGAGACATCTCAATTATGTCTTACAACGGCTACAACGAGAAACATTACTGTTAAATTTAAAGAAATGTTCTTTCATGAAGGAAGAGTTGGTATAACTGGGCTTTGTTGTTTTTTTTTTATGGATTAAAGATGGATATAGAGAAGATAAATGAAATCATAGAGTGGCCTTCACTGAAAAGTGTTTTTGAGGTAAGAAGTTTCCATGGTCTTGCTAGTTTTTATAGAAAATTCATAAGGAATTTTAGTAAGCTCAATGCTTCTATTATTGACACTATAAAGAAGGATAAACAACCATTTAAATGGACTGTTGAAGCATAAAAGAACTTCCAGCTGTTGAAAAGAGAGATCATTGAAAAGCCTATTTTAATTTTTCCTGATTTTAATAAACCTTTTCAAGTGAAATGTGATGCAAGTGGAGAAGCTATTGGCACTGTTTTAAGTCAAGTGGATAGATGTGTAGCTTATTTGAGTGAAAAACTAAATGAATCAAAGAAGAAATATTCTTCTTATGATAACGAATTTTATGCAGTTCTATAGTCTCAGAAGAAGTGGAGACATTACCTGATGTCTAAGGAGTTTATACTTTATTCAGACAATCATGCATTACAGTACATTATGCAACCAAAGCTTAATAAAAAACATGGAAAATGGGTAGAATATCTTGAAGGTTTTAATTTTGTATTAAAACATATAACTCACCAATCAAACAAAGTAGGAGATGCCTTAAGCAGGAAAAGCATTCTTATTTAGGGAAGTCAAATTCAAGTGTTGGGTTTTGATTTTATTAAAGAATTATATGAGAAAGATTTAGATTTTAAAGAGGCATTTGAAGCTTTCAAAAATCCAGTTTTGTTAGATAGAAGTGAGTGGCTGGATTTTTTCTTGCAAGAAGGATTGTTGTTTAAAAGAAATCAGATGTGCATACCAAATTTCTCTATGAGAGAGAATTTAATCAAGGAGAAACATAGTGGTGGAATTGTAGGACATTTGGGTGCAGACAAGACTTATGAGTAGTTGAATCGATTTTATTTTTGGCCGAGGATGAGATCTGAAGTGGAGAAGTATGTAAAAAATTGTAAAGTCTATCAGTATGCGAAAGGAAGGAGCGAAAACATAGGTTTGTATGTTCCATTACCTATTCTAGAGAGACCTTGGGATATGGTAAGTATGGATTTTATTTTGGACTTACCAAAAACTTAAAGAGGAAATGATTCAATTTATGTTGTGGTTGATAGATTTTCTAAAATGGAAAATTTTATTCCATGTTATAAAACCAGTGATGCTACTCACATTGCTAATCTGTTTTTTAAGGAGATTGTAAGGTTGCATGGGTTACCTACTGGTGAGTGCTAGTATTGCAGCAAGAATGTTGCAACTCCTGGGCTGCCAACCTTTCTTTTATCAACCCGGTAGTTCATAACAAACTTGGAAGCATGGGTGTTGTATGCACAAGTACTAGTTCTCACTGCAGGTTGTCACCTGGTCAACCGGTGCGAGATCACTAAGAGCTCAAGCCAACTTCTATAGATTTAAAAAGAAGATCTATGTGTGTTGAAAGGAAAGAAATATTACTCTATAGAAGCTATTCTAATTGTAGAAAGCAAAAAAACTGGAATGTAAAGAAAAACTTAGTAAACCCTAATTAACAAGCTAATTCTACTTTTTCCAAAAACACTATGAAAACCATGAAAGAAATGCCATTACCTACTCAAGAAAGTAAAAAACATCTAACCATGCTATTTCTGGGAGTAAATAAGCAAAAAAAATCATTTTTTGGGATTTTTATGTGTTTTTATGTGAATTTAACATGCATCTAATTTATTGTGTGTGAGTGTGGCAGCGAACAGGTGCCGTTAGAGGGCAGTTTTGGAGCTTGGGAGGATGGAAGATGGTTTGGATGGGTCCTAGGTGGTCTTAGGTTGCCTTCTAGAGGATTTTCGCACACTCAGCCTTCAAAAGAAATCCTACAGGAAAAACCATAGGAGGACACAGGAAAACTACACGAGGAAAACATGGAAATTATAGGAGGCCTACAAGAGGAGGCTGAGAACAATTCTTGTTGTTTTGAGGGTGTCAGAGTGGGTGGAAAAGGTGGATGAAGGCTAGGATGAGGTGTTAGGGTGCCTAAGGTCTACCATGAACCACTAGAAGAGAGAAATATGATTGGGTTTACTCAAGGAGAGAGGAAGAAGTTCTATGGAAAATAAGGGAAACTAGGGTAGAATTGTGATGAGGTTTGGGAGACCTATAGGGCCTGGATCAGATGGAGGGTGTGATTGCTGGTAAGCTGGCCTACTACTAGAAGAGATCTGTTACATATAAACTGACAGTCAACCAAGAAAATCAAGCAACCAATGAAATGAGTGCATCTAGGAAAAACAGAGTTTTGCATTAAAATGGCCTAAACTATGATAAATAGAAGGAAATGTTGTAAGAAAGGAAAGCATGCAAAAGGACTATTGTAAATCAGGAAGTGAACATGATAAAGAAGACCTAAAGCAAAGCAAAACTGGACTATCAACCTACTAAAGAGCTGCAAACACTAGAATTCCTATGAATGAGGAAAATCTATGTTTTTGGGACAACAAGAGAGTCTTTGCCTCAAATAATGGTCACATAGGGAGGAAGAGAGGCCAAGGCACTATTTCTAACCTTTTGAGTCTTCTTTGATCACTGTTTAACTTGCTACAGAAAGCATAAATGGAAGCAAGATACTTAAATCATCAAAAGAAACCTATTCTTAACTGTAAGAAAAATACATCTAACAAACAATTAATATACAAACTAAAGTAAAGCATAAAAATAAAAGTAAAGAGAGGCTTGGCTGATTAGATTGGGCACTAACCCAAGAGCTTCAACCCTCTGAGGTAACTCAGTGCTAGCTCAAAAAGGATTCCATCTTCATTATAAAAAAAATACCAAGATTACATAAAACTGTCACAAAATAGTAAGCTCGAAATTTGAGCAGAGTTTGCACAAGCAAAAAATCCAACCCTAGTGAGGCCATAGGCCTCTCTACTTATACATCTGAAGCTACCAACAACTTCCTTAAAATCATGGAGGCTTGGCTCCAAAAACTCGATATAACTCTCAATCATCTTCCACTTGCTCGGCTGCCTTCTTAGTGCATGATTCGGCTGCTTGTACTCCGAGCTGAATGAATGAGAATTCGAAGTGAGGAGAAATAAATGAGGGGGATTCCCTCCTATAAGTCCTCTCCTCTATCTACTTTAATTTATTGCTATAGTTTGACCATTAAATGCTTGACTTTTACCTCAAAATCCATCAATAATCTGCATTAAATACATGTTAGACCACATGGCATAATAACTAACTCAACTCACCCTATAAGCATAAATATAATCAAAAAATCATACAATAAGCTAAGAGAATGGTTGATTTGACTAGCTTAGGAGGTAAAATGAACCCATATAATTACCCATTTATGAGGTTCATCATCACCTCCCTACTGAAGGTGTTTCTCATCCTCTGAGCAACCTAGTCAATCTCCTCATCGTTTATGGCCTTGGTGACCTCCCTAGCATCCCAGGCTTCTGATGTGGTCTTCTCATGATTGCCATAAAATCTCTCCTTTCTGTCTATGTCCTTCCACTGCTCGTCCTCTTCTTCTTCTCTTCTTCCTTCCAGCATGTCTAATAGGAGTGGAGGGCTCAGTTTGAGGCCAATCCAATTGACCTTCAGCCTTTGCATGGAGCGCTTATACATTGGCACTCTTTTCAATGCCTCCTTCAACCTCATGGGGGAATGGTATTCCTTGATCTACAAGCTGTGGGATAGGGTGTTCCATCTTCTCAAGCATGCATGCACACAGTCATCCCCAAGTAGCCTAAGCATATCTTGAAAGTGTGTAATGGCTTGTGCCTTATTGGATAGATATATAGGGGCAATCTGAGGGTCATTGGAAAGCAGGTTGTGTGTGTCGATGAGTGCCATAGGATCCGATGGCTAAGCTCTTATAATTAATGGTTCATTCTACTCTTTTATCATCAATCTTTTCATTTCTGCTGCCCTCAATTGTTCATTGTTCATCCATGAGGCCATGGCCATTAATTGCAGATCCCCTAGCTTGCCATTGGGGTCCCACACATTCATGTCCATGAGGGCCATGTTGTGTAGGTATAACTCTGCCATCCTTGCTTTATCCTCTAAGGTGATTTGGTCACACAGATCCATGAACTTCCTGTAGTCTTGGAAAGGTATTGTGCCTCTTTGTGCGAAAGTTTTTATTTGGAATTGAATCCATTGATCCTTCAGATAGAGGCCATAAGATTTGGCTGGTGTTCTACATTGTAATGTTTCCATGGATAATCTGGCCATGTATTCCAAATGAGTCTCTTTCTCATGTAGCTTCCTCCTTAGTATTTCATTCTCATTCTCAAGGTGGCTTCTTGTGATGGCTTCTTCGTCTCTGAGAATGTTTAATTCCCTGCCCATTTCCCTTAGTTTGTTTTCCATTTGGCCAATATCCTCAACTCCTTTGGAATTTCCTATCTGCATCCACCTATGTGTTCTCACTCTTTCTTTTTCTAATTCAGAAAAGGGTGGAATTGCAAATTTCTGTGGGATTATCTTGCCTCCCTCAAGTAGATTGTAATAGGAGGCAAGACTAGGCTGGGGATCAGGGTCTTGTAGCTCTTGTTCTTCCTCTTTCACCTATGGCTATCCTCCTATCCTTTCCTCAAGCTTTTGGGTTTCTTGTAGTTTGGACAGTGTCTCTTGTAGGACTGTTTCAGCCTCCTATAAGTCTTTTTTGGAGTCCTGTATAATTGACTTTCCCTTCCATGTAGAAGATCTTGGAGTCCCCCTTTGATAGGCTATGGGTGCCTTGGAAGGAGATTCGTTCACGTTGGCAGATGGTGAATCTTCAATGCTAATGGGAGTCTTTAAGGAGGGTTGAGGTTTGCCTGTTTTAATTCTTGTACTCTTCCTTGCCCTGAAATACATGGAGGTTTTTCTTTTTCTTTTCTACTTTGGCTTGACTGGTGTACTAAAGGCAGTGAGGGCAGCTGCTGCTTCTCTTTCCCAAGTTTTAGGGGTCTCTTCTCTTTTCTCTACCCTCTCTACCTCATTTTGTCCAAATTTTCTGCAAATGCATATGAAATTGAATTACCCCTTGATATTGGAATATCTCCAATTTTCAATGTTGTTGATTTGTATAGGTATGAAAACAGAAATGCAGATGATACAATACATGGTACAACAAAGGATAAAGAAGAACAAGAGGTTGATTGGGTGAAACAATTACCTACAACAAAGACATTGCAGCCAGAAAAGATTTTAGACAAGATATTCTTTAAAAGGACAAGAGGACATGAGTACTTTCAATATTTGATCAAGTGGAAGGATCAACCAATTGATGATGCTACATGGATAATAGATGCCATGCTCAGAAGTTGGGGAGGTTTGTAGAAGAGTTCATGGACAGGAGCCCATGAAGAATTTTGTGCTCAGTAGTTTGATGCAAGAGCATGAGGCTTGAAGACAAAGACTTCGAATTTTATTCCAAAAATACAAAAAAAAAGTTTACAAGCAAAGGAGTGGGATCCTTTAGCTGCCACTTTACAAATCTCTCTAGATAGGATTTGAGATAGAATTCATGGATTTGAATTATATTGAAATTAATTCAAGTATTTAGGCTTAGTTGAGATTCTTGAGGAGAATGTCATGTAGATTAGATATTATCTAAGATTAGGCAAATTCGATCCATTGATTGAGGATTCGATTCTTATATGTACAGGTATTTATGTAAGTTTTGAATTAGTTGAATGAGATTTTGACATATTTTGACAGATTTTGGCTGGATTTTGGCTGAAGAGGGTTGGAATGTAAAAAATTGGAATTTCTCTATACCTCTCTGAATACTGTGCATGAATGGTCAAATCCTGGAGGTTTTAATTTTCTTTGAAATATTTCTGAGTTTTGTTGATTTCCATTTTGAGCCCTCTAGAATTAGAGTTGTGTATAATCTTGTGTTGTCACATTTAAATCTTCAATCTTTGTGTATTGAAATAAACTTGGTGGAAGTGCTAAGTCTGGCGGAACGAAGAAACCTCACGAATTTGCGAAAAACCCAAGAGAATATATGAATCGTCCGATCACACATATCTAATAGATCTAATGGTCATTGCATGCCAACAAGTGTAGACATTAATTAGAATAGTAAATCGGTCTTCATAGGTGTAAGCAGTATCTCGTGCGGTCAAAAGGTGGTAAGTGGTATTCTACAATTTCACATGGTTACCCTTGGCAGGTGACACGTAGCATGAGAAAAATGCTTTTGTCGTGCACCCTCGACCTAACATCTATCATGCAAGAATCCATGTGAGATTACGCGATAACCATTAGATCGAGTAGGATTGATCGACGATGGAGATTGGCCAAGCTAGTTGGCGAGTGGGTGACATGATAACCATCGGATTGAGGAAGGAGATCGATTGCAGAGATTTAATATGCTAAAGGTTTTTGAAACAGTGGACACGATAAGGTTATGGAACGAGTTTCTAATTCCTTTTGATTCCATGGAAAAATTGAAGTTTTGCCATATATCGGGTAAATTAAACAGTTATGCTATTTTAGAAAAATAGCTAAATTTGGAGGTTGATGACTCATACTCCAAAGAAAACCCGAGAAGTAGCTCCACCCGAGCTTGAAGAAATCATTTCTAATTTTGAACGATTATCCTTAACACCTGCAACTAGCCCACCACTTAACATAGATTGTTAAATATTAGCCACAAAGCCTATTTAAAATAGCTAGTTGGTTTCGTGCTTTGTAATACTGCCTAAAAAGCATAGTAAGTGAAAAATTTGCATGGACTACAAAGAAATTAGGAAGGTCACTTTAAAATATTATTTTCTCACTCTTTTCTTCATCAGATTTTTGGATATAATAGCTCTTAAAATGTACCTCTCTTTTATTGATGGTTTGTGGCTATAATAAAATATAGATAACATATAAATATCAATATACAAATATCCTTACAAGCTCTATGTAACATTTTATTACTAGTATTGACCTTTGGATTGCGAAATTTTCTACCTACCTTGGAGAGAGTAGTATTAGCCATCTTTTTTGATATATTCATGATTTTCTTTAGATTTATATGGATGAAGTTTTTGTGTATGGTAAGGTAAGTATTTTTATGAATCATTAAATATTTTAGAGAATGTTTTAACGAGATGTGAAGAAGTTAACCTTTCTTTAATTAGAATGATCCACACTACAATTATTGTTCTAGGACATGTCATATCTTATGCAAGGATTGGATTGATCTATCAAATATTTGACTTATTATTATGTTGTAGCCAAAGGGTATAATAACAGTTTTTATGTCATGCTAGTCTCTATAAAAGATTAATAGGACTTCCCTTATTTAAATTGGTTTAAAAAGTACCAATTTGTTTTGGAACATCATAGATCAATGTTAACTCTGAATGTACGAAGAGAAAAGAGGGATGAAATATGAAATATGTTTTTACTACAAAAGAGGTTTGAGACTCCTTAAAAAGGATCTAGGATAGTTTAATTTCTCACTTTAAATAGGTTATAGTTCGTGTCAATACAACATGTCAATACAACGTGTCAATACAATGGGTGAAAACCATGAAATTTTAAAGTTAAATTTTTTTATTATTTTTATTTTATTTTGATCTAGTAAAATATATCTTCACTTAGGGTTTTTATATATTCTTAGGGTTAAACAAGACATTACATTACAACTTCTCCACCATAGTATGTTGGAGAGAGAGTCTCTAAGTTTTCAAGTCAATTTGGAAGGGTCAAAAGCACATATTTGACTACACTCGATTGCTCTATGCTACACCAATGTTAAAACAAGAAAAAAAGCAATTATACAATGTCATTTATTTCATTATAAAAAATATAATACTTGTTGAAATGAACTATTGAATTTGAGATGGTTATGTAATTTCAAAGATTCCTAACCATGTAATTGAAATTTTCCTTGAAAATAATGAAATTGGTAAATGTTTTGGAAAATCCTCGATAAAGTTGTCAATTTTCCAAATTTTCAGTGCCCATGGGATTTTTATGGTGCTGAATCCATTTTCAGCATCAAAAATATGATTCAAGCACTCTTTTTGCCTTTCTTGGGAAAAATATTCGGGAATCTAGCCTTTTTTTGTTATGGATGGAAATTTGCTAGGCTAATTCCTAACCAATTATCTCATGCCATTTATTAAATTAGAAAAAATCTACCACCTCTTCAAATAAACTATTTAATTTCAAATTGTTATCAAATTTGACAAATTCCTATGTGGCCATTACTTACTCAACTGAAGATCAACTAAGTGGGATTCTAGAAAAAACGTCCTTGGGAGCTATGAATAGCTAGAAAATAGGAAACCCTAACTAAAAGGATAAACTATAAGAATTATATATATAGAATTAAGTTGGAGAATCTAAAAGAAACTTGTTATTTAGATCAATGGAGTAAATATATTTTTATTTTATTTTATTTTATTTAGATCAACTTTATATTTTAATTTTATTTTGATCTAGTAAAAATATGGAACACTTGAGAAGAATCTTTTTAAGCGCTCACCCCTTCGGGGAATGATGATTCCTTAAGGATAATGTTTTCCATGACATGAGGTGTTTTTGAAACATAAACTTACATAATAGGGGATATGTTACCCAAGTTTCGTTCTTCAAAATAATGAGGGTTAGATATGAGATTTATAAACCAATCAACATGGTTAGGTTGTATAAACTCCTTAGTTTCCATGTTGTAGTAACTTTTGGAACTGCTAGTAGCGGTGACTGGGTTTGGTAAAAACATGTAATGATGATGCATGTCATCCCATGGACAATATTATGTGGTAAGGGCCTTCAAAATATCATAAGCATATGTGAAGGTTGTTTTTGGTGGAGGTATTTCGAAATAATGTTTTGGGATGATCACATCCTTTGATAATAGTGTTGGAAAATCAATTGTTCATAATAAAAACATAGAGTGATCATCATTGTCACTTGAATATAATGGGTAATAATACAACATGGGAGCCTTCATATAAGAAGGTCTCGATGTTCTTGAGTTTCATTTGGTAAAGATGAAGAGGAATTGTTTGTTTTCCTAACAACATGGTCTGATGAATGAGGGGGAGAGTGATCTTGATATAAGAGAGTAAGGTGAATCCCCTAAGTAATCTATATATTTATACCTATCCGAAGATATATAGAACATTGTAGGGGGGGGATTCATTCTCATTAGGCTCATTGTAAAATAAGTAGATTTTTTTAATCCTTCAATGTTGGAAAGGGTTAGAATCTTGGAATTCATGAACTAATTGAGGTGGAGGTTCAAATATGAATATGGGATGGTGTAGGTAGTCATAGAAAGGGAAACATTTTGTACGAGGTCTTACAGGTGGTGAAGAAAGTCTACAATGGTTTCCTCAATTATATGTTATAGGTGCACAACCTCACAAGGAATGTGACATAGGCCCTTTCCCTCATGGGGGGTATGAAAAGGGAATCCTCCCTTGCTAGACTTGTAGATAGGATGAATGAGGAATGATGTTTATGGTGTGTTGCAGAGGGTAATCCTCTAGTCTATGCTCATCCTAATGTCATTTAGAAGAAGTAAGGATAATACACAAAGGAGGAAGGGGTGCTTGTATCTAGGGAATCCCTACAATTTCCTACTTCTGATTCTTTTAGGCTCATGATGGTCCATTATTAGAGAATGTGACAACGGTGAAATTTGTATGAGAGGGTATCTACGTTGAGGTTTGGTATTCAGGTACTACTAGTGATGGGATAAGAATAGTAGTCAAACAAGGAATGTTATAGGAGGATGGCCCTTCATTTTGTGAAACTGGTCTTCTTTTGTGTTAGAGGAAATATAACAGATTTGGTTAACATGATTGTTTACTTATAAATGATTGTATCCTCATATAATGGATGTTATGGGTTGATTGAGAGTGAGGAAAGTTTCATCATAATACAATAAATAAGGAAAATGTTGATTCTAGTGAGAATACACATTGGAATAGGACATGGATGGTTTGTATGCAATGCATGAAGTCATGAGTTATCTTATTGGTGAGGACCACATGGAACAGTACATAAGTTGAGAGTCTCTCATCTTACTCATAGATTAAGGGAGATATTTATATTATGTTCAACAACAACGCAACTGAGACAAGATTGAGTATTATTAATAGATGGTTATGGTGATGTTTTCGCAATGCCATTATTTGTATGTTGTTCCTAGTTTTGAGCCTTTTCCCCATTCCTTCATTTAGTTTTTTAAGATTTAGGGAAGGAGGGGTAGTTAGGGAAGGGCTCCGTGGATTCATAGAGGATGGTGATGTATTGGTATAGTTAAGAATCATATGCACATATTAGCTAGGAAGGTTTTCTAGTGGTGACACTTACGAAACTGTAATTTGAAAAGTAATACGAAGGAGTGAATGAGTAGTCATTAAAAGGTGCTCTGCTCAACCTAGTATAATATCACATATAAAACGAAATTGAAGGATAGGAGGACCACTAGTGATAGAAGGACTTTCAGAGTAGTGAGAGTCATTTTTTTGTGTGAAGGAACCTTTGTGAAAGTGAGAATCGTCATAGGAGATTTTGATACTTATGGAATTAATTCTTTGATTGAAGGATGATCTATGGTGTTCGATGAAGGAATCTCTATAGGGATGGGAACTATCGTAAGGGGTTTTGTAATTGGGGGATTACCATCGGTGTTTTTGGGAGGGCCAAATTCCAAGATACTACAAATAAACTACTTAGGGTTTGATGATATATAGAGAGGAGAATTAGGATAGACTTTATGTAAAACAAACTCTTTAAAAATTCGAGTTTCAACATCCTAAATAATAAAAGAAGCCGAGAATTTCCAAACTATGGGTAGAGCATTATTAGTGTTGATGGAGGAGAAGGCTCATAATAAGTGAGTTTCTCAATAATAAAAACATGTCTAAGGTGAAGCATCATGACAGGAAATATTGAAGAAGTGGCCATTTTCATTTCATACATGAGACTTTTTCCTAGTAATATTTTATAATATAAACAGTGATCGATTACCTCGATGCCTATAAGAAATTTCTTCCTTGTGATTTTGAAGGGAACATTATAGTATATGAGGTGAGGTTTAGATGGTATTCCATCATATTATCATAATGTAATATTGGAGGAATTGAGTTTAGAAGAACCTAATTTCTTCCAAATATGCATTGATATGATGATTATAGATGAACCTTCATATACAATGCAATGATGGATGATAATGTTCCACATGGTAATTGAAAAATCAATGGAATCTAGAGAGGGTAGATGTGGTTCAAAATTATCTAGATCAAAGATCATTAAGTTTGACATGCTAGGGAAAATGATGGTTAGAGTTCTTAATGATTCCTTTCATTGAGTATGGTAATATTAAATAAATCCTAGACAATACATGGTTGTGGGTCAGTGTACCAAGTCGGTGATGACGCTATATTTCTTATAAACATTGGAATGAGGACTATGTGATGTTCATCATATGGTATTTCTAGGAATTGGTAATGGATGGTTATGGTGGGTTATTTCTAGCAGGAAACCATTTCGAGGAAAGTACCCTCTTTTTTAGGAGGAGGGGGAGAGTGTGGGTAATTATGATTTTAGGTTTCTAGAAAAGTTTGATTTGATTTCAAAAAACTATTTTGGTAAGATAGATTCATAGATTGATATATGTATGGGAAATCTTGTGGTTGGACCATGTCCTCAGAAGGAAATAGATTATATATGATAATAGTTGAGGATTGTGGTTGACCGTGCCGAGGAGTATCTTAATATTGCTTGGATTCTTCATATTGGTTGGAGTTTTAGTAATTAAAGGTAGTGGTGGGTATATTGATCCATGGACCCATAAATTTCATAAGGAAAATTAGTCATGCATCTCGAATATCCTTACCTTCTACCTTGTCCTTGGTGATTGTTAGTCATGGGAGGATCATGGTACTTGTTTGGTTGCTCATTATTTGTGTTGAGTTGGTGATAAGGCCTTACTTCTTGCGGTGGATTTTGATTACCTCATCAATTTTGATTGCAAATATGACCTCTTCTATGAGGATTGGAGGGGTTCACAAAGTTAAGTTTCTTAAAGGATTGAGCCTAAGCTTGGCGACTTGGATGAAAAAAATTAACCATTTAATGGGCCTATGTAGGAGCTTGAGGAGGTAGTAGAAAAGGATACTATGGGTTATACATGCTTAGGATATTTCGACTAGTACATGCTACTCCATGAGTATGTGAAGTAGTTGAGGTGAAAGTGACATGAGTTTGTTGAAGTGGATCACAAGTTTGGTGTGCTGCGACAATTTGTCCCTGCGGAATAACTTGATATGTGGTTTTGATGATAGAGTTGATGAATCCATGATCTAGATGTAGTTCAGAATATCTAAAGCCAACGGATTGAAAGTGGAGTGTTCCGTGGTAGGATGATCAGCATACCATTTGGCTAAATTGTCAGTGAGGGTTTGCTCAAACAAGAGAAGATGAACATAATCTCTTTGATGTAGGTGTTAGACGAACTCCAAATATGAAAGTATATCATGTGATTTTCACAGTATTCCCATGGTTTCACTTCAAATTTTGGGATTTCTACAAGGATATTGGTTGACATAGCAAGCCATTTGGCATCATGATGGATGGGATCGTTGACGAGTTTAGTTAGGGCTAAGAGGTTCAAACGTGTCATGAAATGTAAAGTGGTGGGACAAATAGGATGGTTTTATTGTCTAGCCATGTTGCTGAGTGCGAGTGATCCTGAAGGAGTTGGAACTAAGTTAGAAGGTGATTGTAAGGGAGTCCCTTGAATGGATTGAAGCATCAAAGTTATGAGTAAAGAGGACCCAACGACTAATACTCGAGATGGAATTTGTTGGGTTACCTTTTTTTGGGTGGGAAGGGGAGAAAATCCCCCTTTTTATCGGAGGAATACTTTAAAGTCTCTCTGACTATGATTTAGTGCCAAGTTCTAAAATGTTGACAATTTAAATAGAGTGTGGACAGATGTCATGCAGATGTAGTTCATTTTTCCAATTAACATGTGTTTATTTAAATTATAAGAAAAGGCTATGCAATAAATGTAATAAAGATGATAAAAATAGGTGTGAGGTACTTTTTAATCGAAAAAACCATGCAATAAGAAAATAAATTGTTCCTAGACACCTGCACTTCCTCTCGACTCAATATAAGCGACTAGGACCTTTCAGTAAGCCACCACCAATAGGTGTCTCAAGCGTGTGAGATGGATGGTACTCATTTACTTGGTGAAAATTATGTATTATTATGGATACTAGGGAATTTACGAGTGGCCATTGGAATCTAACCCAAGTACCATTGCTTCCCAAAAAAATCACCTACAAGGTAAGATAATGTTCTTATGACTAGTGAGTATGGTACCTCCACTAGACATGGGAGAATTAACTAGCCCTTGAATAGTATTGGATCGCTCAAAACAAAACTAATGGCTAGCCACAAAGTGAGTACACTCAGGTTTAACCTCCTCATGACATGACACCAACTCTTCCTAGTAATATTTTCCATCTAGTTATGAAGGATTCTTGATCTCTCCACTCAGTTGACATATGTTTTAGATGTAAATGAAAAAGGGGCATTATTTGGATTCCTAAGCCTAGTGCCCTATTTGACCTAATTAAATTTTTTTGTGAGCCTCATGTGGATGTTTAATGTTGGTGAATTAGGATATTAGTTTAATTTTAACGCAAATTTTGAATTAAGGAGTTTTATGTGGTAAGAGTGATATATATAAGAAAATAAACAAATTGGAATCAATTAAATAATAAGTAATGAGTGTTAAGCAAGTTTTCCTACACTAAAAATTGCTTTCTTTCTCAAGTAACTAAAAAATTTGACTATTTGATGGGAGTCAAGTCCAAAGTAGAATACAGTTATATTTTGTAGAGATCACTCATAAGAGAAAATGGCAAAGGGAACACATGGTATTCTACCTTAGAGTGAGACCTCTTTGTGTGATGTTTTTTAACTATAATTATGTTGTTGCATGAAACAAAATATATACTTTGTGTAAAAATGAAACGAAAAAAACTATAGTTTTGTTGCCATAGGACCATCCATTAACCAAAATTTATGAATATAGCATATTTTTGCCACGCGGCGTTGATACACAAGGAGGTATAGGACTCCAAGTCAATCTCAGGGACACTCAAGGTAATCGCGTTGGAGGGACAGGGGTAAGGATGAAAGCGTATGATAATGTGTGCCTTCTTGTTGGAACACTCAACATCCACCCAGATGTGCTAAATGTAGACGACCCGCTACTATCCGTGGTTCTTGCTGCATTGGCTAGTGAGTCACATAGTATAAAGAAAATAGCCCAAGAGACATGCATCGAATGCCCATGAGAAATGGTGTATGTCGAATCTTGCACTAGCCTCTGTAACGCCCAATTCCCAGAAGTCCATGAATATTGTTAGACTTTGAATGATACTTGTTAACCATGAATAACAATTGACCACAGTTGGAGTTTAAAGAATTTTTTTCCCGATTTATTTAAAGATTTTTTTCTGACAATTTTTTTCTATCAGATTTGTATGAGAAAGTTACGCTTAGTAAATGTTGCAGTCAAACGTCGCAAAAATGAAAGATTAATTTGTAGCCAAACAAATTTGGAAAAATGCCATAGTTGGTGGTGCGGCCAAACTTGGCAGTAGAGGAGATAAAATTGGTGGTCCTCTAGATAATTTTGGAAAACTGCTACATTTGGTGGAATTACTAAATATGGTGATAGTTCACTAAATTTAAATTTTGCGGCAAAATTTGTGGTCAATATCATGGATCCACACGGCCCAATCAAAGGGTGCCATGTGGCACCCAACTAATTGCCAATTAGGTCCCAACTGAACTGGACCGCATGGAGAGAATCATGAGCTTTGAATTGAGCAAAATTGTTTCAACAATCATCAGTCAAAGGTTTTAAAAATAACAATGCTAACAACAAACTGTAAAATTGTTCGATTATTTATACAAAAGGTTGTGGATATATATATATATATGGCAATTTATAACATCAACTAGTGGTAAGTTGTTCCCAGAAATTTAAATATATATAAATATGAATGGCTTGTTATAATGGTCAACCAAACAAAGTTTCAAACTCGATGATTGGTTTAATTTATCAACCAATTATATAAACGGATTGTGATGGCAGGTTTCGAACATGCTAACGTATGTAGGTGTACTTCATAACATTCGCATACAAAAATATGAATAAGAAAATAAAAAGTTTAAGTATTTTAAAATAGTAATTCACCCCCACCCCCCCATATTTTTCTAACACTTTTGCTTAATTTTGAAGCTCATTGAGCCCACACACTTTTATGTGTATGTCGTAAATATTGTAAGATTATTCCTTGAATGTTTGTGTTGTATGTTGTTTTCATCTGTACTAAGGAAATTGAACTATTTCGGTGGCTTTGGTACTTATCCTATTGAAGGTGTGATGTATTTGTTTTAACAATTGCTACTTCTATGTGTACTATTTTACTAGTTGTCTAATGATTCATTCATATCTGTATGCTCATGTGTCTTTACTAGATTAGTACTATTACTTTACTTTTAAAAGATCACTTTTCTCTCCCCTTTCGTTAGAATAAACTTGATTTTATCCTTTATTCCTGCATTACATGCACATTAGACCACAAAGCAAAATATCCAACTCTACTCATCTCATAAACAAAATATAATCAAAAGTATGCAATAAGTTGTGAGAACAGTTGGTTTGAGTAAGCTAGGGGGTGAATTAAGGTCAATTAAGGCCAACATAATTACCTAATTATGAGGCACATCAGTGATCACCTTCTTAGGGATTGTCCTGGTATTCCCAAGGTTTTAGACGTGTGGTACACTCACTTGAAACAACCTTTGTTATCAACTTCTATAGATCATGTTGGTGACAAACCCTTAACTAGCAATAGTAAGGTCCATGGGAAAAAGGGTAAAATCAAATTTCCCTGTAGATTATGTGAATGGAATCATCTTATTTACCTTTGTCCTTATATGGATGAAGCTTCCAAAGTGTTGGACAACCTTACATCTTCTCAGCCTTGTCTTCTGACTAGTTATCAAAAGCTTTCCACTGATCCTCCACTAGTTGATCAAGTGATTTAGAAAAATCCATCTCTCGTCAATCCCACTTTCTGAAAGTGAATCTCATGAGCCCACTCCCAACCAACTATTGGTTGAGAAAATGGTTGACTCAATTCCAACTTCCATTGATCGTACCTTTCCCATAGAGAGTGAACTTCATATCACTCAGGTTCTTATTGTTTATTCAGATTCCAATGAATTGGGGGACAATCCCCCCATTCCCATGGTACAGGGGGCCGATCCTCCCATTCCCATAACATAAGGGGGAATTTCTCCCATTCCCATGGCACCCCCTCCAAGTAGTATGGTCACTTCCTTTGATTCGAGTCGACTGACATAATATCGCCTTCCTTCTTATGTGCCTTTTCACATCATAGTATAGGCATGTAATATACATGTACCTAGCATAATCATAGATAAAGGGGCATATGTTAGTATTTTGTCCTCGACTACTTGGCAATATTTAGGTTCTCCACAGCTTTTTCCTATTACCTAGAATCTGTTGGCTTTTAATAGAGGAACCAATCAACCGTTAGGAATACTTCCTAAGTTTCATATTACTTTGATAGGAAATATTGTCTATATCAATGTGATGGTTATCCAAGGCTCTTTGAATTTTAATTTACTCCTTGGTCGTGACGATTTTTATGTCATGGGAGCTCTCGTCTCTTCTTTCTTTCATGTCATATGTTTCTCGAATGAATGAATAATTGTAGCCATTGATCGGATTTCATTTGTTGGTCCTAATTTGGCTCCTAATTAACCATCTTCCCTAAGTGGTCCCTGTGTTCAAGTGGTATCACCCCTGCCACAGTTTAATTAAGTGGCCACTTGTTTAATGCCCATGTCTACTCATGATCTAGTTAGTGATATAGTGCATCATGTACTGGCGGCATTGGATCATGAACTTTCCATTAGATCCGTTGATATGTACCCCTTCCAGAGCGTTGTTATATGGTTGGGTTATTACATTCATATTTATTATGCTACTAATGGAGATTTATTGAGAGTGTGTATCGAGGAGGTTTTATGCATGATGATGTTCTAGGAGTGTGTGTATGTTGTTGGTTGCATTATGAGTAGAGTTGTATGTGTGAGATCATGTATATTGATATGGATTACTATATAAGAGCCTTAGCTTGTATATGTTTTTGATGTGTTGAGATTTTTTTGGTTTAGTATAGTCTCTAGTTGTTGTTTAAAGTTGATTATTTGATGAGTAGGTTTGTTGTTTGTGTGGGAGCCATAAAGTGTATGTATCTTGCAAAATATAGTTTACAATTGAGTCGTAGTGTGATGATTTCTTGTTGATGTATTGACGGTTAGTTGTTGAGTATTGCGTATGGTTGTGATTGAGAGAGAGTATGTATGAGTGGGCTTTCTATTGAGTTATTGTGCATAGATTCATTATGAGTCCAATTTGAAAATTGATGAAAACATGCTCACGATTTTGTTGTATGCAAAGTATATGGGCCATAGTTTGAAAATAAAGGAAATGAGGTCCACAAAGGTTTGAAGATTGGGGCATTCAATGCTGAAAATAGAGGCTTGCAGGCTAGCGGTGGATTTCCAAGGGAGTATTGGCTTCCTTCTAGTAGAGGCTTCCTTCCAGTTGTGGCTGGAAAACTAGTGAGGGTTGTGGTCGTCAATAGGTGGTCATGAGCATGGTTTATGAGAGTGGTGGATTCCAAGTGAGTGGTGGGTCACATTGATTTGCAAGTAGATTCTTTCACATTGGTGGTGGCCAATGAATCATATTTAAAATAATTTTATGATAATAAAAGAGACAAATATGAAGACTATCTATCAATGGTGGTTTTTACTCTTGTGGTTTCCACCTTAGGTGTCCTTGTGTGATGTGATTATTGATGCATTGTTGTTATGTATCTTGATGGTTTATGGTTTACGCATTGTTGATCTCATGGTTATATTCTCATTAGTATTTATATCATATGGTCTATATTCTTATGTGTTGATGAACTATGTGGTATTGGTTGAATGATACATATTTAGTATTTGTGATAAGTAAAGAAAGTTGGTAAAATTGGACAATTGACACTATATTGATTCAACACCGCCCCACCCCCTCCTTCTCTCAATATTATTCGAGGTTTTTAATATCTAAGAATTTTTAGCTATATGCACAACCTTTACCAAATTAGGGGATATCATTTGAACCTATTTAAAAGTGGAGTCGTGCTTCAAACTGTTATGCTCCTATACCAATAGGGGTCATATTTCATGATTGACTTGATGAGCTCTGTAATATGTTCATACCTTTCCTTGTTGCAAAGGTTTTCCATATTGTCAAAAAATAAAAATTAAAAATTAAAAAATGTAAAGAGGGTATACCCTAAAAGAAAATGGTCAAAAAATGAGAAGAAATGAACCCCAAACAAAAATAGACCAGGAAAGTGTGCAAGTCTAAATGCCACTACTATTTCATTTTCCGTAATAAACAATTGTGTGTAGCTTGTCATTTATGCCACAATTCATGAAGAGTCAAACTGTTTAAACTTGGCTCATTCATTTCAATTTCATGCTGTAGAGATAGAGAATAAAATCTGACCAAACTGTTTAATCTTAGCAGATAAGTAGACAGGTAGAGTGAATAAAAGGAGCTCAATAGTTTAATCTGAGCCCTTGGATGTAATAAGGTTAGACTTAGATAGATTTCTATATGTAAAAGAAAAAGAAGATTGATAAGGGTTTGCCAGTCTAAGTGCACCCAAATAAAGAAGAAAAAATGTCAGGCTAAAGTAGGTAGGGTAGGTAGATGATGTTGCAGAATGATACTTGTGATGAAAAATGCTTCCAAATATGTTGATCTTTACTTTTCTCACCAGTGCAAGGCAGATACTACACTTGATGCAGTTCAAGCATGACAAGGTCAAATAACTAATTTCCATTCACATTTTTCCCTAAATATTTCACTAATTCCCCCTAAAGTATTAAGGACTTTGAAAATCAAAGGGGCTCAGAGCATTTCTCTGACTTCTGGAGGGACCGGACCCTTGGCCCAATGATCTAAAAGCCTAAGTACTCATAAATCATCCATCCATCACTCATTTCATTTCATAAAGTTTTCCTAAGTAAGAAACCTATTTTACTTAGGAAATTCATAATATCGCTTGAAAAACCCTTTTCCCACTTTAGCCTAAGTTTTAAATGTAAATTTCTAACATTTTAACTTGGTGCTTATCGTTTTATTTCATATTAACTTTAACTATTATTATATAACTCCCAAAGAAATAATTAACCCATTTCCCGTATTATGTAATTATATGTAAAACCCCGAAATGTTATATAATTCCCAACCCAGTTAAATATAACCATAAACGTTGTTTAAATAGGGATTAATAAATTTATCTGGAGTTTATTAATAACCATCCCCACTGTGCCATATGGGATTAATTAACCCTTTAGGTTAATTAATAACCAACCCTGACCAATAGAATCGCCCCCAATACGATTAAATTATGTTTTATTGGGCTGGGCCCCGCTGCATAACTCCCTGTCATCTCCAAAGCCCATCAACCATCTGATCGTCGCCTTTTCATCTAACGGTTGATGGTGATATCGTACCCCCCTAGTGACCGCGATTTAACTCGTGATCACCAGGTGGTTTTCCGCCATACCTTCGCCACGCGTTACGACGCCAATATGCTCGCTCACCTCTGACCCAATACCGCCCAGCCCTAAAAGTGGTGCGATGCAAACTACTGACCACCCTCCACATAATGACAAAACATCACACCCCGCTGATGTCATCTACCCAATAAATGCAAAAAGACCCGCCAAACTGAATTTCGTTAAATAAACGATAAAATGTTATTTTCGTTGAAGTTTTCTGTGTCCAAGCTCCCATGCAAAGTAACAACTGAATCCACTGTACCAACTTTCAACCGCCACTTGACCAGAGAGACTACAGTAATGAGCTCTGCAGCCTACCAACCAACCTGCCATTGTACGGTTTTCCTCTTTAACACAGGTATTTATCCATTTTACCCTGCAACCCTACAATTTCAATTTTCCACCGAGAATTCCACTAGAAAAAACCAAATTCAAGTTAGAAACAATCTGTAGCTACCATAAAAAGACCCTAAACCTGTTGTTTAGTCCATCTTTCCTCAGAAAGCCCGAATTCCAGTTTGAATACACAAGAACCAAATATGGAAACTCCCATAGCCTTGAATGTTGCGCCCATGAATGCACCCCATAAAGACTTAGATTATCTACCCCTGGCTGACAAAGATTTCCAAATAAAAGATTTATCTGGTGACAGGAACCATCTTTAGGCCTTCTACCAAGACAGAGATATCTATCTACAAAAGTCTGACATTTTTGGACTGTGGGAATCTAATCTTCCCATGTATTTCCTCCCCTCAGTCCATGTTTTCCCAGACATCATTCATCAATGCTATGCCATCTATGACCCAGTCCATAGAGCAGTTATGTCCCCATTCCAAACTGTTCTTTTTCCCATAACTGCTAAGTCCATTAATGAAATGATATAGTTCCACTCCACTCAGCCCCTTTCTCCTCTTTCCATGGGATATCTACTGGAAAAAGCTTCTCAATTACCCAAAGCAGAGATAAGCCATATTGTTCTAACCTTCATGTTACCAAAGCACCAGCCTAAAGGTCCACCTCCCTATCTGCAGACCTTTTTTACCGTAACCGAAAGACTTATTGTTGACATGATCTCCTTGGTCATGGGATTTAATTCCAGTGAATATGTTGATGATATCACCCTGGTTCTATTATCAATATTTACTCCAGGATAACTTCCTACCATCAGGTATGACTATGCCACTTTTATTGCCAACAAAATCCATGATCAATTCATAAATTTGGATAGGGAAGGAGTTTTCAAATACACCAGTTTTATATACCATCTTCTGTTATATCATTAGCCAGACAACTTTCCTTTCCCCATCAGGAAATTGGACTCAAAATGAAATCGAAGGTTTGTGACCTTTTGGAGTTCAATCTTTCATAATACCTATAAGTCCCCTTACACTTATAATGAATTCATTGACTTATTTGTACATCCAACATCCACTCTATTGGTAGGAGTTTCCCCTCCTAGGATTACTGGGGACATGAAGAAGATATTACAGCTCTCTAAACAGTACAGGATAGGTGATTGGTACATGTACCAAAATCACACAGAAATCAGAATGTATGGGTGTGAACTTTTCCCTTTCAATTTACCTAAATATGTGCCCATGAGATTATTTGCACTAGAATATTTCAGACAAATCATAAATGTAGACTTAGTCCATTTTTGTAGCACAAAGAAAAAGGCTCAGCTAAGAATCAAGAACCAGTTAGGCCCTTTTGTGATCAATTCTAGGGATGCATGGCAAGAAGCTGAAAAGATTTTAGAAGACCGTCTTAGATTGAAGAAAAGTTTTTGGTGGGTGCCATGTGACCCAAATAGTTTCATATGTAGCAGAAGGACAAAAAATAGGCTATCAGTTTATATATATCATAGGATCTCAGAAATTGAACAGTTTGCAAATCAGTATGAATGGGTAGAAGGGACCCTAATAGAAAAGATTAGTGAGCAGGAAAAGATGGAAAATGCTATGAAATATCTTGAAAAAACCCTTGACTTGGACTCTTTTTGACAAGTATCATTCAAGCTGCCTCAACAATCAGAAATTGGTACATCTTCTGCCAGAACTTCTCAACAGCCTGTACAGGAAACCAACATACCAATTACATGAACTTCCAAAGGCAAAGAAGTAGAGACTACAGAGTAGCATACAATGACAGATCAGCCTGAAAAGTCCAAGGAACAGGGTCAAGTGCCAATTCCTCTAGCTCAAACCCATGTAGCAGAAATTCCAGCATCGTAAACTCCTCTAAATGAGGAAAGAAACAAAAAGAGGGACAGAGAAACCACCACACCTATTAGTGGACCTACAAAACAACCTGGAGCAAAGAGACAAAGACTGAAATCTCTGTTAGAAGAGGAAATGATTGAAGAAACCACAGAAAATCTAAGAGATGAAAGAGCAACTAGCCAGCAAACTTCCCCATTGGGAGGAACCTCAACTAGCTCACAAAGGTAGGAGCTAGAAAGACAACACAGTGTAGAAGTATCATCCACCAGGCCACAAAGCAAACATACCTCAGACATTAAGAAGACATTTACAGAGATAAAAGACAGGAATGATCCAGTAATGCTTCAAATTTATAATCAATATCTGAATATGGCCCCCACAAACCAGTAGAGATTAATGTCAGCTTATGATATTAAAGAAGGCAAAATGTTAATGAGTTATTTTAAGCCAAAGGTGCAGCAACCCCAGTTGGGAATGGATTATATTAGAACAAACTTGGAGGTCCTAGCCAAAGATATTCATCCTATGGAACAATTTGAACTTCACAAGCAAACTGGGGAAATGGTCTATTCCACACTGGCTGACAAAGCAATGATGGCCCACAAGCTACAAAATTCCTTGGATAATACAGCTGCTCAACTCCACTTAGAGAAAGCTTCCTCCCTAGCCAAGGATAACAGAATAAAATCACTAGAAGAAATCATCATTGGACTGGGACATGATCCCAAAGATGTGAAAATTGTAGAAGCATTAATTAAGGAAAAAGAAGAAGACATTGCTGCCTTAAGGAAACAACTAAATCTGCCTCCTTCAAGGCATCCACAGGTTGCTAAGGTTATCAAACAGAAATCTGAAGAATAAATGATGGACCTACTCTTGAAACTGAATGAAAGATTGAATGATACAGAGCAGGCATTAGAAAAGGCACTGAAGGACAGGCAAGGAGAGTCAACCTCTCAGCCTCCTGAAGTAATTCCCATAGTCTCAACAGCAGTCCCTTCTACACTTGGAACAACATTAGCTCCAAACATCCCAGCAACCACAGTAGAGGTGGTCACAGGTACATCAACAACAGCATCAACAACAGACAACAACACCAATTTAAGCATAGAAGAGCTGATAAAGGCAATGGAAGACATGAGACTACAAGTGTCAGAATTAAAACAGGTAAAAGAAAAGCTGGCTAAAATGGAAACAGATTATAATATTTCAAAGATAAATGTTGTGGAGAAAACAAGGGAGATCAAAGCATTAGGAAATAAAGTAAAAACATTAGAGAAAGATCTCATTTTTGACAAGCCCCTGGCAGAGATCAAGAAAATCCTTCAAGCCAACATCATTCAATCTATAAATGATGTTTGGCCATTTATCCAAGTGATTTGTGAACAGATTAATTTAGTAAAAGCAGCACATGGAGCAATTCAACAGACAAGAGCACAGTTAGGACAGATGCCTGAACAAGCCAACCGACTTATACATTTTTTGAATACCAAAAACAAGGACCAGCTGGAAGCACTTGGCATCCCAGACAGGATAGACACTATTGTGGAAATCAAAAGGGTGCTAACTAAAAGAACTTTGATGTAGAATTTAGAAAGAAGATGTCAAGATATGCAAGTGGAAATCAATTATTTTATGGAGAAGTTCATTGTCTTACATAATAAAGGGCTACCAAGTCCTTTGGTCATCAATGACAAGTTAATGAAGCACATTGATTATGTAGATAAATTGAATAACTATGCTGGAGATCAAGCTAGTTCATCAACAAGTGCATCAGGAACAAAAGCACTTCCCACAAGTTGAGTTCTCTATGACATCTTAGAGAACTTATTCTATATTGAACATGAGGTAAAGCACTTGTTTCAACTCCAGCCTAATTTTTTCAGATATACAGAAACTGATGAGACTCTGAGGAAACTTCAAAAAAACAGATTGCCAGAGCAAAAATGGTGGGAAGACATGTTAGAAATTTTGTAAATTTACTTTTGGTAAAATGTAAATTTTGGGCTATTTACTGTGGTAAAATAAATAAAGGTGAACAGAGTTGAACAAAGGGAAAATAGGTCGAAGTGTATCAGAACAGGTAAAGAGTATCAGTCAAAATAGGGCAGCCAACACAGAGTTACTAAAGAGGAAAACAACAAGCCAAATAAAAGGGCCCGCCTCTAGCACACTCAGTGAGAATAAGAACAGCACAACAACAGTTCACTTTCTTCCTATTTTCAAGACTAGTTGTCTCTATTTTTCTCTAAAAATAATTAGTCATCACTAGAATATATCTCACTCTGTTATGAGATATTTTTGTAAATATTTTTTGTATAAATACCCCCTCAATTGGAGTATTGAGGGTGGATTCTTAGACATTGCTGTAATATTGACTATTTTGGAATAAAGTGCTGATTGGACCAACTTTGTGGCTTGCTGGATGAAGAATTGAAGCTAAGGACTTTTCTCAGAATTCTTGAATCAAACACCGGATCAATAAGTCATCTATACCTTGTGTTTTAAAGTTTTCCTTGTTTAAAATATCATCTATGTCTCACATCTGAATGATAAATGAAAAAGAATAACTCAGAATTTGCTTAATTGCACTCTGTTTTCAAACTTTATTATTCTCAATGTTTTCTTCTGAACTAGTATAAACAGTGAATTCTTAATTGCTCCTGTTTCCTGGTTTATTCATCTTAATCATTTAGTAAAGAATTCTTAATTGCTCTTTATTGGTGGTTAGTCATATTCAACTCTTTTAAAGTATGTTAAAGGATTCTTAGTTGCCCTTTGACCTTTTAAGCCCATACCATCTTTAAGTCTCTAATTGTTCCCTGTTTGACTACCTTGCTCTGTTAAACCATCCTTTGTTAAGAAACCTATTCCAGTTAAGCCATCTTCTTTGACTCCATCAGCCCAATGGACTAAGCTACTCAGTCTTACCCCTTTGCTATTGAATCTGACCACCCAAACTCAAACAAAACCCCTAAACTTGACAACTAGCCTAATATCATTCAAAAACAAAGCTAAATTTGAAAGAGAGAGCCCTCTATGGATACAGATTGGCTAGATTCTGTATCTAAAAGATTGGTTTGTGGTTACCTCGGACCCCTTTCCACTTCCAACAACTTCTGGGAAAATCTAAGTGATAACACAAACCATCACCAACAGCCAATGCAACTACAAGTGCTCTCATATACTTCGCAATACAATCTTCTCATTAGTCCAACCAAGTTCCCAATTGTCCCTTGTAAGTGCATAGTTAGATACACTCAATTGGTCTAATTGAAGGTTCTAGGTGAACTCCATCATTTATGCACTTGCTAATGTAAATATTTCTTGATCAAGAATTTGTGTTTCTTTAGGAAACCTCAATTGACGTGACTAAAGGTTGAAAATTTGTTGGATAAATGAGTCCTAGAAATCACCTACTAGGTACCCTTACCTTGATTACATCCCCTTCTATTATGTATTTTCTCAATCAATTAGGCACCTAATCTTATTGAATATGGAAGGAATTACGCGTCGGTTTTGTGTTATGTATGTCTTAAAAATGAAATAAATGATTGGGTTTGGAATGAACATTTTTAATCCTTGATAATTTGTACTCCTTTGGAAGGTAAGGAAACTATGATGTAATGGAGGTCGAATAAAGTTGATTAAGAGGACTTAGTCAATACTTCTAAGGAATGAATCGTGTCTTTATGCAATGTATCTCTATCAAGAATAGAGTCAGGATTTATTTTACCATGTCATTATACAATGTATCTCTATCAAGAATAGAGTGAGGAGTTCTTCGACCTCTTTGGCATTTATGATTATGTGAAAATTATATAATAATAAAACTAGAAGAAAAGTATAATTAATATTACCATTTTCATGTTAGCTTTGTGATTCTAGGATGATGGATGATAGTTGGTCAAACTAAATAGCCCCTACTCAAAATATTTATATTGTCATCCAAGTAGTTTAAGTTGGTATCTTTGATAATTTGACAGAAGACCCCAAGTTAAATCCATTATCCAAAACATATGGCTTCGCTGGTATTCAAGTAGCCCAACTAAATAAAAGTACAATATGCATTATCCAAAATGTATCACTTATGAGGATGTATACCATCCATTATCCAAAACATACCACTGAGCAAATGTGAGGCTAGAAAGCTAGGTTATTTATAAGTTCATCTAATTTGCCCAAGTAAATCATTGTTAAATGTATTGGAGTGAATTAAGAAATGGTTAAATTCAAAAAAATTGAAAAAAAAATTCCCCAAATAAAAAAGTTCCATCATGATTTATTATTTTTTCAAAATTCAAAAAATCGAAATCATTTTGAAATGTACTAAAATAACAAAAAATAAAATTATATGTTCTATAAAAAAGGTTAAATAATGAAATAATTTTTAACATTTTTATTTTTAAGTTTTGAAATAAATCATTGAAATTAAGTATTTTTACTACCTAATTTGATTCAATATTTATCCCCTTATATGTTAAAAGTTAAAACAGACTAAAATATTCATATAATAGATGAATACAATTAAATCTTATTACATATTGCTAATGTATATTTTCTTCTATCACTTGGTCATTCTATTAGATCAATGTAACAGAACTTGTGATGCTTCCAGTTCTATAATTAGGTCTACCATTTTCATAAGGGAGATGAGACATCACATTTAACATTTTCTTGATGAAAAACAAAACATCACAATTATTCTTAAAATCTCTCTCCCTCCCATGAATCTCTCAATATTTTAAAACAAAACAAAATTTTAATTTCAATAGATATTTATGCCGTAAGGCGTTCCCCTCTGAAATCAACACCCCCAACTGCTACCGTGTCATTATCTACACCATTCAATCCAATGTTAGACGATTGGAAATTTTAAGGCCCTTGGATTGATAGTTAAGACCCAAAAAAAACCCTAATAGTGAGGTTAAAATGACCATTCTCCAGAGTTTTTACAACATTCTCTGGTCTTGTGACCCAGAAAAACAACCAGGATTGTTGTGATTTCAACAAGGCTTTCAACTTCACTTTGAGGATGCAGGGTAAGGAAAGTCGAATCCTTCATTCATGCCATATCATTTCCTTATGTGCGATGGTTTGCAACTTCTACAATGCTGAACAAGGATTCATTACATTCATTTTGCTCTGGCAAGCTACAAAATTCTTCAAAGAAGGTTCAACAATATTCTCATTAGATTTGAGTTAGGAGAACTTGCCAAATTGCCAACCCCTGTCGCTTCAGGATGGTTTCTAAACCTATTTTGAAAAAAAAAACTTGCATCGTTTGCCCTTCCGGGCCTGTTGGAGTTTGCTAAGCTCGGAGAGGGTTTTCTTCTGTGTTAATCATTATGGGTTCTTTTTCTTTGCATGTTGAGTTTCTGGTACTGCAACCTTGAGGGATTTGAATGAAATGACCCTTTTGATCAGTTATTCAGGTTAATGTTTTCGACAAGATGGAATTTAGCTAACTATAATTTCTAACTGCTCGGATCAACTTTAGAAACAATTTCGAATGAACTTATAAAATTATGCAACCACAAAATGCATGCTTCCATTTGCAGTCAAAACTCCTATATGATCATTTAGTTCAGACATAAGTGCATTACCCCAAGTAACAGACCTTGATGTTAAGAATGCACTCAAGCATGTGTTGGCTACAGATTGGGAGAAGCTTCCTGACCCTGTACAGGTTGATGTTATGAATACATTGTCAAAGAAAACCAATGATAATGCTGGACATGAAGCTTTAGAAAATGCATGGTGTGCAGCTAAGGTAGTGGAGCAGTTCTCTGGAGTTTTGAAATACTTGAGAATGGAGCTAGATTAAATGACTGGGCAGATAGGCAAGGTTGGTTTCTGTTGTTTCAAATGAGGTCTTTGAAGGAAATGACCCTTTTGATAAGTTATTGAGGTTAATGTTTTCGACTAGATGGAATTTAGCTAACTCTAATTTCTGACTGCTCAGATCAACTTTAGAAACAATTGCGAATGAACTTATAAAATTATGCAACCACAAAATGCAGGCTTCCATTTGTTGTCAAAACTCTTATACGATCATTTAGTTGAGACATAAGTGCATTACCCCAAGCAAAAGACCTTGATGTTAAGAATGCACTCAAGGGTGTGTTGGCTACAGATTGGGAGAAGCTTCTTGACCGTGTACATGTTGATGTTATGAATGCATTGTCAAAGAAAACCGATGATAATGCTGGACATGAAGCTTTAGAAAATGCATGGTGTGCAGCTCAGGTAGTGGAGCAATTCAAGAAGCTCTTGATAGAGAGAATGGAATGCAAAAGAAGTTTGAGGCCTAACTTGTCAGTTAGAAGCGTAAACTTGTACATTTGTAGGAGCTGGTAGTAAAAGTTAAAGAATGGAAAATACAAAATGAGGTCAGAAACTTGAATGGGTTCATCTTGATATCCTTGTCACTGGACTCTTGATGTTGTAGTTTTAGTTTACGCTATAAAATGGGTCCTCACATAAGTCTTCTCCAACATATGGTTTTTTCTGCTGCATGTCAATAATCAGCAATGAACTTATGACACCAAATCAAGAGGTGAATTTAGACATTGTACTTCTACTTCCTTGAAAATCTTGTTTGGATATGAGATTGATGCATGATTAGGTTATTTTCCTTCTCAGCTCTATATATGGAATTGGGTTTTCTAGCTTTGAATAATGATGCAAGGGAAGTTTTCATGAATGGTAGATTGTAGGTTATTTTAGGAATAAAGACATTGCTGATTGAGGAATGACTGCGTAATGATTGATTGAATTACACATCATTGAGACTTTACTAAAAAATCCAATAATTTTAACATTTATTAAAATTATGATGATTTTCCTTATTTTGGAGTGACTCCAAAATGCTACACCTAATCATGGTTCATAGTGTATTGGACCATAGTCTTTTATAAGCTTGCTTTACAACTGATGCGACTCCTACTGGCTCTTTAATTCCTTGCATTTGAAAATTGCACCATTTAAGCTCAACTATATTCTGGTGATGGATTATATAAATGTTATTGTATAATCCTCCTTGCTACGATCTTTGAACTCTTAAATTTCCTAGACAATAATTTCCAAAGAGCATGTCTTATCATTTTATAAAATTTTCATGATAAAGAAGACCTCATAAGCCTCCAAACTGTCTTCACTCCTCCCCCCGCCACCCAACAAAAATCTAATGGACGTAGGCAGTCTTTTACAGGCCCTGAACAACCTGAAATTCATTAAATATAGTTTACCATGTCGATTGGGTCCATATCACAACCAATCACTAGGTTCCATATGGAAGCTAACCAACAACCTCATGGACTTATCATAGAGTTACCTTGTTGGGATTAGCTAAGATATAGATGAACTTAATCAGAGGTACTAGTCATGAGGTTCATAAAAGCACTTCAAGCTAAGATATCAATCTAAACTGATAAATTAGCTCAAATCCTTCTCTTATGTATAATGCCTTCCAGAACTCAAAGAGGATGAAAAATATTTTTTCAACTTCTTTTTGGATGCTTTGTTCGAAGTGACACTGTCTCGGTTCCTTGTGAAATTAAAGAAATTTGTTCTAGACCTTCAAAGATCATTGTAGTATATAGATTTTACTGTGGAATGCTTTTAAACAAGAACTACAATCATAAGTTTGTGCACAAGGTAAGTTCCATTGGACGTTCATTTTATTTTTTTAGCTGGATATGAAGGATTTAATGATTAAAATATAAACCAAGCAGGCAGCTCATAGACTGAATAAAGACAAAGCTGAATTAAAAGCCCTCAGGCAAGAGAAGGAAGAAGTTGTCTCCCTTAAAAAGGAAAAAGAGTCTCTTGAGGAAAGTACCTGAAGAAAATTTATGAAATGGAGAATGCGTTATGTAAAGCCAATGGGTAGGTAGAACTTTCCAATGCTGCGGTCCGCAAGCCAAAAGAAGAAAATACACTGGTAAGGCATGAGATGAAGGCTGCAAAGCTAAGTTCTTTACAATCTGCAATAGCTTGTCAAGAATCTCTTAATAGAGAGAAGGGAATGCAAAAGAAGTTTGAGGCCTCGGAAAGACAGAAAGCTATATTGCAAGAAGAACTTGTTAGTGAGAAGCATAAGCTTGTACATTTGCAGCAGCTACTAATAAAAGTTAAAGAATGGAAACTACAAACTGAGGTCAGAAACTTGAATGGTTTCATCTTGATATCCTTGTCACTGGTATGATGATGTTGTAGTTGTAGTTTAGGCTGTAAAATGGGTATGGGTCCTCACATAAGCCTTCTCCAACATTTGGTTTTTAATGCTACACGTCAATAATCAGCAGTGAACTTATGACACCAAATCAAGAGGTCAATTTAGACATTGTACTTCTACTTCCTTGAAAATCTTGTATGGAGATGAGACTGATGCATGGTTAGGTTATTTTCCTTCTCATCTCTGTATGTGGAATTGGGTTTTCTAGCTTTGAATAATGAGGCAAGGGAAGTTTTCATAAATTGTAGATTGTAGGTTATTTTAGGAATAAAGACATTGCTGATTGAGAAATGACTGAGAAATGACTGCCTCAATTACGTGGACACATTTGGCCCGGATGAAACCTATTTGAGAAAGAAAGTTGAAGGGACCTTTTTTTCAAAGTTTTTGATGTATATATTAGTGGGAACTGATGAAAATGGTGATCCCATCGTTATTTCTTCATTTTGTTTATATCCGATTCCTTGAAAGCTGAAGTATGTGGATTTGAAATATCCCCTATACAGGCTGATGTTATGAATGCATTGTCAAAGAAAACTGATGATAACATTGGACAGGAAGATTTATAAAATGCATAGCGTGCAGTTGAGGCACACAATATTGCTGATTCGGAAGCCTAATTGGTCAGTAGAATAGGAATTATCAAATAGAAGTTGTAGGATTGATCCTAAGACAATAGACAATGCCTCCAGCTTTGCAGCTGCTGGTACAAAGCTTTCTTTTTCATTGGCTTCACCTGGAGATGTTGGTGTAGAATTTTTTAATGATTCCACAAGTGTTGCTAATTATAATCATGATATTGTTTCATTAGATCATAGTTTTTGAGGAAATGGCTCCTAGGATAGAAAGGATGAGATGCTTGTGAAAATGTATACACTGGTAAGGCATGAGATGAAGGCTGCAAAACTAAGTGCTTTAGAATCTACAACAGCTTGTCAAGAAGCTCTTGATAGAGAGAAGGGAATGCAAAAGAAGTTTGAGGCCTAGGTAAGACATAAATCTATATTGCAAGAAGAACTTGTGAGTGAGAAGTGTAATCTTGTGCATTTGCAACAGCTGCTAGTAAAAGCTAAAGAACAGAGACTATAAACTGAGGTCGGAAACATGAACGGGTTCATCTTGATATCCTTGTTATTGGTCTGTTGATGTTGTAGTTGTAGTTTAGGCTATAAAATGGGTCCTCGCATAAGCCTTCTCCAACATCTGGTTTTTTATGCTACGCATCCATAATCAACAGTGAACTTATGACACCAAATCAAGAGGTGAATTTAGACATTGTACTTCTACTTCCTTGAAAAGCTTGTATGGAGATGAGAATTATGCATGATTAGGTTATTTACCTTCTCAGCTCTGTATGTGGAATTGGGTTTTCTAGCTTTGAATAATGAGGCAAGGGAAGTTTTCATGAATTGTAGATCGTAGGTTATTTTAGGAATAAAGACATTGCTGATTGAGAAATGACTACATTATGTTTGATTGAATTACACATCATTGAGACTTTACTAAAACATCCCATAATTTTAACATTTATTATAATTCTGATTATTTGCCTTGTTTTGGAGTGACTCCAAAATGCTACACATGATCATGTTTCACAGTGTATTGGACCATAGTATTTGATAAGCTTGCTTTACAACTCATGCAGCTGCTAATGCCTTGCATTTTCAAATTGCACAATTTAAGATCAGCCATATGCTGGTGATGGAATATATAAATTTTACTGTACAATCCTCCCTGCTACCATCTTTGAACTCTTAAATTTCCTAAATAATAATTTCAGATAGCATGTCTTATCATTTTATAAATTTTTCAAGATAAAGAAGACCTCATGAGCCTCCAAACTCTCTTCACTCCGCCACCCAACAAAAATCTAATGGACGTAGGAAGTCTTTTACAGGCACTGAACCTCCTCAAATTCATTAAATATAGTTGGCCATATCGATTGGGTCCATATCACCACCAATCACTAGGTTCCATATGTGAGCTAACCAATAGCCTCATGGACTTATAACAAAGTCACCTTGTTGGGATTAGCTAAGATATAGATGAACTTAATCAGAGGTACTGGTCATGAGGTTCATGAAAACACAAGCTAAGATATCAATCTAAACTGAGACATTAGCTCAAACCCTTCTCTTATGTATAATGCCTTCCAGAACTAAAAAAGGATGAAAAATATATTTTCAACTTCTTTTTGGATGCTTTGTTCAAAGTGACACCATCTCAGTTCCTTATGAAATTAAGGAAATCTGTTCTAGACCTTCAAAGATCATTGTAGTATATAGATTTTATTGTGGAATTTTTTAAAACCATAAGTACAATCATAAGTTTGTGCACAAGGTAAGTTCCATTGCTACTTTCTTCTCACAAAAGGGGTATATATCAAAATACAAGCTTGCTTTTGTATTGACTATGATTTTCTAAGGTAATTTTAGAAGTCCTTCGACCTTATATTGCTAGACCTAAGGCATTTTTTCCTTATGCAATCATGTTGAGGTATCATTTTCGACCTTCATGTAATAGTACTGAGGCATAAGATGTTGGACTCTTTTAAGTCATTACTAAAGGAAATTTTTTAGTATATATATATGTGCTAATTCCAAATGGTGAGGCCCAAAAGCAGAAAAGTGGCAGAGCATCATTGACCTCCAACATAGGCATGTTTTAAAGATGAGTGTCATTTCTATATAGAACAGGGGAATTCTTAGTATCTCTAACATGCATTAGGATAACTATGATACATGAGATTATGAATGCCATCTCTAATTTATACTTGTTTAGAGATTGGATTTCATCTATTACAATATATCTCAACACAAATCATGAGTATGGCCCAGCCTTTTCCGCAAGACAAAAATGTCATAAATGGAGCAACTCAAACAGGAGATCATATGAAGAGAAACCTAACTAATGTAAAAAGAGGTTCAGGAACTTTGTTTTCACCAACTGCGCGGACAAACAAACTAGAACGAACAGAACATAGTGAAGCATGTTTATTAAAAATGTTTCCTATTGAAAAGGGGCTGCTTTTATTAGGCATTGAAAACTCAAATATGATATGTAGGACCAAAGCAGGTTCATGCATTAGATGCTCTGCTGGCACTGAAGTTCAGCAGAATTCTATAGATATATCACATTCAATGCAGACAAGCTTGTTGATTGGGAAGCCTAATCAGTGAGTAGAATAGGAATTCCCAATGAGAAGTTGTAGGATTGATCTTGAGATAGTGGACGATGCCTCCAGCTTTGCAGCTGTTGGTATCGAGATTTCTTTTTCATTGCTTTCATCTGGAGATGTTGGTGTAAAAGTTGTTAGTGATTCTACAAGTGTTGTTGAAGATGCAACTAATTCTAATTATGATATTGTTTCATTGGATCATATTTTTGGAGGAAATGGCTCCCAGGTTAGAAAGGATGAGATCCTTGTGAAAATTTTCCATCGTGTTAGATAACTGGAAACACTACTACAAGAATGAACTAAATGGGCCCAACAAAAGGTAATGCAGGAAGCTCGCAGAGTGAGTAAAGACAAAGTTGAATTAAAGGCCCTCAAGCAAGAGAAGGAAGAAGTTGTCTGCCTTAAAAAGGAAATTTTTTCTCTTGAGGAAAATACCATGAAGAAACTTTCTGAAATGAAGAATGCATTACGTAAAGCCAGTGGGCAGGTAGAACTTGCCAATGCTGCAGCCCATAAGCTGGAAGAAGAAAATACACTGGTAAGGCATGAGATGGAGGATGCAAAACTAAGTTCTTTAGAATCTACAGTAGCTTGTCAAGAAGCTCTTAATAGAGAGAAGGGAATGAAAAAGAAGTTTGAGTCCTAGGTAAGACATAAATCTATATTGCAAGAACTTGTTAGTGAGAAGCGTAAGCTTATACATTTGCAGCTAATTCTAGTAAAAGCTAAAGAATGGAAACTACAAACTCAGGTCAGAAACTTGAATGGGTTCATCTTGATATCCTTGTCACTGGTCTGTTGATGTTGTAGTTGTAGTTTAGGCTGTAAAATGGGTCCTCACATAAGCCTTCTCCCACATCTGGTTTTTTATGCTACGCGTCAATAATTATCCTTAAATGATTCTTTAGGGATCTCTTTATAATTGCATATGATTTGTAAGTAAATGTTTCCAGAACATTGACACGAACCTCTAATGTATTTCATTCTTCGAGAAATGCTACACATCAACAACTCCAAAGAGATTTATGATACAAGTCTTTGAAATAGGATTTTTCAATCAAACCTTTACTTGGTCTTTACTGACAGAGTTCCTTTAAAATGACAAGAGATTATTCAGATCTAGGAATACTTCAAAAATCATTGTAGGTGATGACACATACCTATTAAGCATTATATTCACTCATCTTCATGCAGGTCTGTGATCTTCAACACTTTAATTGTAGCATCAATTCTTCCTTTTAGATAAGGTTAGTTCCAAGAGCCATAACAAGTCCTCAAGAGGTACTGGTCATGAGGTTCGTGAAAACACTTCAAGGTAAGATATCAATCTAAATTGAGACATTAGCTCAAATCCTTCTCTTATGTATAATGCCTTCCAAAACTCAAAAAGGATGAAAAATATATTTTCAACTTCTTTTTGGATGCTTTGTTCAAAGTGACACCATCCTGTATATTTATTTACTTCACTGTATTATTTTTCTTGTATGCAATTTACACAAGTTTCAAACACTTGATTAGCAGGTTACACTTCTCAGCACATCTAGAATTTCTGGCTTGTACATTGAACAACATAGTTAACCTTGTTAAAGCTATCCCTAGAAGGTCGGGGATTGAATTTTAATGTAAAGCTTGCTGAACCTTTAACTAGTCATTTTTTCAATTTATTTATGCATAGAAAGTTTTAGGTAGAAGATTTTCCCCGTGCATACAATGAATCTCTTCCACATACAATGAATCTGCATCAGGATGTTTGTAACCTCGCATCGAGAAGTTAGAGCTATCCATTGATTCATATTTGTAACACGCAATTATAACGCAGGGTAATTAAAAATTATTGATTGATAATCTGTCTATGGTGAACAATTTTATATTTAATAACAATAATTTGGACATTTTATATTTAATAAAATATTTTAAGCATTTACAAAATAAATAAATATCTAAGATAAAAAATAATAAAAACAGTGTACATAGCATTGGAAAATAATCTCATAAACCACTGACAATAGTCCTTTTAGCTAGTTCTCCAACATCAATCTCTTCCACATACAATGAATCTGCATCAGGATGTTTCTGAACATTTGTGATAAGACACACTCGAATTTCAATCCTTGCTATTGAAACTAGCAACTCTTTTGGTGTCGATGTAGTACTTTTTCGTTTTTCTTCTGCTGACTTTTTGGCTTCTGCACCCTTTTTCTCTACTCCATCTGAAATTGTCGTTTTCTTAATTTGTTCTGCAACATTTATTGCTTCATATTCGACCCTTTCAACCCTATCAGCTTGACTACCTGCAAAGATTTGCGAGTTTCAATAGCAAGGATTTTCATTCTGGATCTAAATGTGAATTCTGCAACATTTATTGCTTCAGCTTCGGCCCTTTCAACCCTATCAGCTTGACTACCTGCAAAGACAAGGATTTTCATTCTGGATCTAAATGTGAAAATTCAAATCACAAATTTGAGAATTTATGAAACCTGAAAATAAAATGAAAATTTATTAAATTATGGTATTTACTCAAAAACAAATTGTGTGACTACTTTTTACAGAAGATTCCTGATTCCTGTGAAAGCCTAACTTACATGACCCCATTTTCAATTTATTTTATATTTATTTTATATTTTACAGGTAAGTTACATGACCCTATTTTCAATTTATTTTATATTTTGTGTCCGAACATGAAGATCGCATTGCGTCTTAATCAAAATAATAACAACAAGAGAGAGTTTAGGTGAACGATAATTCGCATTATCATGGCCGATTTTGGCAGCTATGAACCCTCGTTGACGGTTGTTTCTGATGTGTATACTGGTGATCGCCCACAAGCATTATTCAACAACGATGATCCATCATCCTCTATGGCTGCAATTCCTTCACACCCTTCAGATCCGTGTAGTCATCCCTTATACATGATTCCAATGTCTAAAGAGTCATCCCATCGATGTTGTTCTTTAGATTCAGCCCATCGGCGTTGTTCCTCGATGGCTAACCTTCCACCCTGCCCATCCTTGGTCAATCCTTCATCCACCAAACCTCTAGCTAACCCTCCTCTCATAAACTATGTTATCCATGCAATTTTTTTTGTGGATAGCACATCAAGCGATTGTCGAGTATGTCTTTTCATTGACTAAACCTCTCTCTCCTTTCATCCTAACCCCCATTCCGTTGACTCATTCTCTCCTCCTCTCCTCCTCTTTAGTGGTAAGAAGTCCCTTTTTTTTCCCTCCTTCGCTTCATTATCTTCTGCCTCTCTTCAACCTTGTTTGGAATATAATAACAATTATTATGACGTGTAGTTTAACAAGGCAGAGGAATTGCCTGGAAAGTTATGGAAATTCCCGTCATATTTAGAGAAAATCCGGCAAGGATTTTTGTAAATCCAAGTTATGGTTGTTAAACTTCAAAATTTGAGGTGTCCTAGAAGTTTTTGATGGTGTTGAATCCATTTCCATCATCAAAAACACAATTCAAGCACTCCCTCTACAAGATTAAAAAAAATAATAATAATAAAAATTGCCCAGATTCCGGCCACTTTTAGCCGTCGGGGCAATTCCTCCGCCTCGTTAGATGATTAATTAATAACAATTATCATGATTCCTGTAATAAAATTATCAATGATAATAGGAATAATAATTATAATAATATTGTCTATTGTATTAATAATAATTATTCAAATGATGATCATGATGATGATGTTGATGTTTTGGATGATGATGATTCTTTTAGCCCTTCTCATAATAATGTTATTAATTTATCTAGTGTTAATTTGGACCCTCATGTTTTCGCCTTGTGGAAAAATGGTTAAATTTTGCCCTGGATCCAAGAAAGATTCCCATTAAAGACATTATTTACAAACTTGAATATGGGATTAGGGACATTCTTGATAATATTAAGGAAGTTATTAGGCAATATTACATTATTGTTCTTAGGAAAGCCAAGCCTCCTAAGAAAAAAATTAGCAAAAAAGAGTTTCTTGCTCTTGAATCCTTAAGAGATGAACTTGAAATCGTCGTTCTTAAGGCTGACAAAGGTGGGGTTGTTGTTATTTTGGATAAATCAGACTATGTTAGCAAAATGTTAGACCATCTTTGTAATAGCGAAATTTATAAGAAACTCTATAAAATCCTATTAAAAAAGTTTCTAAGGAGGTCATTTACGCCATAAAATAAAATATTTCTCTTATAACCATTAGTAATAAACTTATTAAGAACAACCCTCTCAACCCCAGAATTTGTGGTCTTCCAAAGATTCATAAATTCAAGGTCCCCTTAAGACCTATTGTTAACACAATATGTGGACCTACTTATCTTATTGCTAAATTCTTAGCACAAAAGCTCACGCCTTTGGTTGGTCTCATTAACTCCTTCGTTAAGGACTATGCTTCCTTTGTCAAGGAGTTAAATGATGTTAAGCTAGACCCTGGGGATTTGTTGGTAAGATTTGACGGTGTTTCTCTTTACACCAAAATCCCTATTAATGAGGCCATAAATGTCATAAATAAGATTATCGATGATGACACTACCAAATTAGTTGGTCTTTGCCTAACATCTACCCTTTTCAGTTTCCAGGGTTAATTATATGAACAAACATGTTGAGTTGCCTTGGGTTCTTTGCTCTCCCATGTCGTTACTAACTTATTCATGGAATATTTTAATACCAAAGCTTTGGCCTCTGCTCAATTTCGACCCAAACTTTGGAAAAGGTTTGTTGATGATACTTGTGTTGTTTGGCCCCATGTTCGTGAGAAGTTAGATTTGTTCCTTAATCATCTTAATTCTCAATTTGAATCCATCAAATTCACAATGGAGGTTGAGATAGATGGTAGTCTTCCTTTCCTTGATGTTCTTTTCTAGAATGGAAGATGGTTCCTTATCTCACCAAATGTTTCACAAAAAAATCACATAAAAACAATATCATCATGCCAATTCTCACCATTTTCTAACGCAAAAATTTAGAGTTCTTAACACTCTTGCTACCCGTGCTCTGAGGATCTTTGATAATAATCACCCGAAAGATGATAAATCCCATCTTTTGAAAGTTTTAAAAAATAATGGCTATAGCAAACATCAAGGTCTTGTAGCTTTTCAAAGAGTTAGTAAAGATCTAAGGATTAAAAAAACTCGGGATGGACAAATTTCCAATGTTCAACTTCCATTCATCCATGGGACCATTGATAGGATTTCTAATATTCTTAGAAAGAATATTGTCTCTACTACCTTCAAGCCCCTTAATACCATTAGAAGCTCCCTTTCAATTTGCTAAGGACTCTGTGAATCCTAAGGACATGAAAGGGATTTACTCAATCCCTTGCTCCTGTGGGATTCCATACATAGGGGAAACTGATCACTCCATTAATCTAAGAATTCAAGAGAATGCAACAGACATTAAGCACAATCATTCCTGCTCCTCAATTATTGTTTAACATGCTGTGAAAACTAAGCACCATGTCTGCATTGAGGATTCGAGCGTCATAGCGAAGATTGATCATTTCCACCATAGGAAGTTGAAATTGAGAAACATGCAAAAAATATCAACATGGACAGTGGTTGGAAATTGAGTAAGAGTTTGATTTCTACCCTCTCCTCTTGATAGCTTAGGTTTTCCCTCCTTTTTATATATTTATTTATGTTTATTTTTATATATACATATATATTTTCCTTATATTTATTCGTTTGGTAGCATTCCCTTTTTTATCCTATTTTTTCCTTGCACATTCATATAGATTATTATATATAATGTCCTATTATACTTTGTCATTAATTATTTTAAATGATTTTTGGACCTCATATATATATATTATGTCAAGGTTTTTTTTATCTCTTATTTTTTAATCTTTTATAGTTTTCATTTTCTTTTTAATGACCACAATATATTTTACTTTAAATTTTAATTATTCTTTTTGCTTATTTAATCATTAATTTTATTTATCTCTAAATTAACCTAAATATTTTTATTTTTGACCTTTAGTGGAATTATTAGTATTTTATTTAGAATTTAATAATTTTTTCCCCACGAAAAAGTCGTAATTTTAATAATGAAAAAAAAATTACATGATGCATCTACTAAGAAGCATTGCATTATCTAGTCCATGACTGATGATAATTAGTGCATACCAAATAACAAGCTAATATACATATGAAGAGAAAAGTTAGGCTTTTCTCCCTTTCTTTTTCAATACCTTGCGTCATCCCCCTTGTGACGACGCAAAAGAGACAAGAGTGAGCTCATGTCCAACTTCTAGTCTTGCCATGTCCTTGTCTGAATCTGAATTGTCTGATGTATGTATATGTTTGTTTCCACTGGTATCCTTTGCTTATGGTATCTTTGTTGATTATACCGGATTGTTCTGAGATTCAATTGGTTCTTGTGAGGTGTCCCCTTGTGTTTCTGGTTCATTTGATGTTTGGTTGTTCCCATTGAGTGAGGGTTCTTCCTCTACTTCGTCGTCCTCCTCTTCAAACTTAGGTGGGGGGAATTGCCAACCTTTAGGTTGTTTCCCAGTATTCTTCTTTCTTCAGGTGTCTTTCTTGGCTTCATGACACATATTTTGAAGGTGCTATGTTTGCCTGCAAATTCTACATCTGAAAGTTGTGTTCTATAATCTAAAAGTTGTGTCCATTTCCGCTGGTTGTGGATCAATTGTTTGCGATCCGGTAAGCCTTTTTTGAGATCTAGTTCCACACATATTCGTGAGAATGTGAAGACTCTTTCCTCTAATATTTGGGTATCTATTTTGATGTAATTATCAATGATGTTCTCTATACCTGTTAGGACTCGATTGTCCCATAAATGTAGAGGGAGATTGTGCAACCGAACCCAAATCGAAATTTTGGTTACGACCATGGTATTTGCATCAAATTCTGGAAACCAAGTGTGATGAAAAGGCCCGTTGATCCCCATAACCATGGTCCTTCTTGAAGGATAATGTCTCTTGCATCCGATGATGGGAATTTTACAATGAAGAACCCTTTGGAACAAAGGTGTATTTCACAATGTATTGTCTAGTTTGTGAAAATCCAATGAAAACACTCTATTGATTTTAGCCAGAAATAGTTGAATCAACAGATAATGGCTTGTGATTCAAAGGTAGCAGATTACTCATCTGCTTCTAGAATGTCTATATTTAGTTCTAGAGTGTAATTCAGTTGCTCCAGTTGCTCCACTATGTATGAATTGGGAGAAGTACCTACTTGTTTTGATGGTTCTGTAGCTGCATTTTTTCCTTGTAGGATGTTCTTGAAGGAGAGTCCTTCATTTATATGCTTATGTTTTGATTATGTGCTTTTATATGTATTGCTCCCAAAACCTCCTCCTGCACTTTCTATTTTATTGGAGGTCGCAACACCTCCTCTTAGATGCAAGTTGAGGGCTATGGAGGATGTTAATGTAGAAATTTCGATGTAGATCAACTGATAATGCAATATACTAAAGCAAAATACTTGATCTACTTCTACTATCAAACTTTGCGGAAGCTTAATCAATTTGAGCAAGATCAATTGAAACACATATAACAGAGAAGAAGAAATCATACACATGAAACACAGAAGAATACTTAGGGGAAAGCCTCAGCTAAAAATCCTGCTATCTGTATTATAATACAAGTGGAAATATTTCAGGATTACACAAAGCTTTAGCTCACAAGCTATCCAGCTCTCAGTACAATCCCTCACTGCTACTCATAGACAGAATAGAAAACACATATGCCTTCCTTCAGTCCTCCAAGCCTCCTAATTCCTTGTGCAATTTCTCTTAGGTCCTCCAGCTGTATCATGTGTGATTCTCACCTCACACACTGCTCTGACCTCTGAAATAACTACGCAATCCTAAAGGAGTTAATTCCTTCTGTATGGATGAGTTTCCTTTATAGGAAAAATCCTCCAACTGATAGTACAATGTCCCTGTCTTTAATCTCAACTGAGCCTTTCTCTGAACTAACATGCATGAGTTATTTATGAGAGAATATTCAATTGTGTGGAGTACACTAGTTGCATGCATGCATACATTAACTGACTGCACTCACAACTAGTTCCTCCAACTGTTTGGAATTAATTTAATTGTACTTAACTCAGTTAACTAAGCTAACTAATTACAACTCAACTATAAGTCATTCTTATCTCCTTAATTAAGGGATAACTTCCTCAATCGAAGGGATAACTATTGCATGTCTTCACAAAGACTTCATGTCTGAATTTCTCCAACTAATTAACTCAAGATGAATTAATTAATTATTTTTCAAATAGTTAGTGAGACTAAATTCAAATTTTAATTCTTAATTTTAACTCAGGGACTAATTAAAATTGGAATCTATCCCGAAACGCTATTTATAGCAATGTTATTTTTAGCATTTCTATTTTTTTCTATTTCCAACAGAGTTGGAGTATATCTTGAAATGTTATTTATAGAAATGCTATTTTTAGTATTTCTTGTTGCTATTTTCAATACTCCCTCTCAACAAAAAAGGCATTCAACTCGAACCTAATCCTGAACCTTTGGAATTTTCTGCATGCAACACTTCTCTCAAGTGTTGTTGCTCCAGCAACTCAAGAAATACAAAATATCCAACCTGAATCAAAATGATGCCTCTGTCATCAAAGTCTCTGACTGCTATTGCCTCTGTCGACTGAAAACTCTGCACCTCTATGCCCTTCAGTATCTAACTGCTCTAGCCTCTGTCACTTTTATCTCTGACTGCATCAATCACTTTGATTCCTCTTGCTGCATCCGTGCTACTGCTGGTCCTATCTCTCATCACAACATCCACATTGCACCTCCTCTCATCATGTTGCATCGTGTTGCCCACTCTTGCACTGCAACTTAGTTACTAAGAAGTAAGTAACTGATCTCCCAACTGACTTCCCACTTGGGCTAGAAACACCCTCTGATGTTGAAGCTCCCTTTGCACTGACAAGTGCTCCCTCTCTGACCTCTACGCTGCTGCAACAACTCCCTGCATCTCGCACCACTACACACCTCTTTGTTGCATCCTGCACTGGTGCAACACTCTTGTGCCTCTCGCATTGCTGCAGCTTGCTAGCTCTGCACTATCTCGGGACTCTTGCACTGTAGCTCTTTCTGGTGCTCCATCCGCATCCATCTCGACCCACTCAACGAGTCCTACTACTCCTCGTCGGGACTCCCGTAGCAAGGTCTAATCAAAGAGGCTGGGTACCTCAAGGATCTTACCCCTATTTTAGCCTTCTTGAGACTATCACTCCACATTGCCCCACCTCCCACCTAGAGGTATGGATGCATGTGATCCCTCTACCCATTTGGCTTGAAATTTCCCCCTACTATAGGTCTCTGCATGAGTGGATGCCTCCACTCAGTCTCCTCTCAGCTTCTCTAGTTGTGGCTGCTCCACAACCTCCTGAAGTTGCTTCACTAATTGTGGCTCCTCCACAATTGTTTGAGACTTTTTCTGGCTCTGCATGTTGAGAGGTAATGTACTCTCCCTCTCAACCACCAAGTCTCTAGCAATTTCCTTGCTCCTCAAGGCTTTTCATGCATCTTGAACCTCAAGATCATAAAGGTTCTTGGTTCGTGAACTGATCTGCTTCATCTGACCCGTGGTGATGTGTCTAAGGAAAACCTTTCCCTAATTGAAGACGACATCATAGCCTTTGTCCTCCAACATAGTGATAAATACCAAGTTATTCTTCAGTCCTAGCACATACTTCACATCTATCAAGGTGATGCGAGCCCCATGCTCCCTCTGAAAAGAAATCGTGCCCACTCCTGAAATAATATACTTTTCATCATTACCCATCTCTATGCACATCTGGAGGTATTTCTCCTCCAATGTATTGAACAAGCTCTTATTGCTGATCATATGGAATGAGGCTCCACTATCAAGAAACCAACCACAACCCATCATCGATGAAACCATGCATGCGGTGAGGGTAAAATCCAATTCGAACTAAGAGGCCAATGCCTCACCTTCAGATCCTTCCAAGGATCCCTTCTTAGATTTCTTCAATGGACAATTAGTTGCATAATGGCCCACCTCATGACAATTAAAGAATCACACTTTATATTTGTCAATCTTCTTCCCACCAAGAGAAGAACTCGATTTGGGATGAGAATCCTTCTCCTTCCCTTTCCTTGCCTTACTGGCTAAGCCTAGATTTTCTTCATCATCCTTGGATGAAGAACCATCTCTGGTACTCCTCTTGATCTCCTCCTGCATGAGATCCGACCACAGTCGTTCCCAATCCGACAGTTTCTCTCTTCCATTCACTGAGTCCTAGTAGTTATGCCAGCTCTTAGGAAGACCGAGGAGAACAAGACTCACCATATCATCATCAGCTGTCGTGATTCCTACACTTCCAAGCTCATCTTTGCAGGTGGTTAGCTTGTTCAGTTATGTAGAGATCGTGTCGCCCTTTTCACACTTGATTTTCCGTAGCTTGTCCTTCGGTGCCAGCGTCCTCTAGTCGCTGTTGTTCTGATATAGATCCTTCAATGTCTTCCACATTGAAAACATAGTCTCCTTCCCATGGAGACTTGAGACAATATGGTCTTAAACTCCCGCCAGAAGAATCCTCCTCTCTCTCGCCACACATTTCTTCCATTCTACCAATTCTTGGGCATTAGCTGCTGCTGGCTTGGGGACTTCTTGATTAATGAAGTCCTTCAAACCATTGTCCTATAATATCACCTCCATGCAATCCTTCCATGCTATGTAATTCGAGCTACCATCCAGGGCATACTCGAGTCTCAAGGCATTGAACGCCATTGGTGAACTTTGAGATGCAATAAGAAATCGATTTTGTACCTACAATCAAGAACTTCAAATTCGAACTTCTTCCTTCTTTTTATATTGTTCTTCACTTTGATCACCTTTGCTCTCATACCATGTAGAAATTTCACCATAGATCACCTGATAATGCAATATACTAAAGCAAAATACTTGATCTACTTCTACTATCAAACTTTGTGGAAGCTTAATCAATTTGAGCAAGATCAATCGAAAAAAATATAACAGAGAAGAAGAAATCATACACATGAGACATAGAAGAATACTCAAGGGAAAGCCTTAGCTAAAAACCCTGTTATCCGTATTATCATACAAGTGGAAATATCTCAGGATTACACAAAGATTTAGCTCACAAGCTATCCATCTCTCAGTACAATCCCTCACTGCTGCTCATAGACAGAGTAGACAACACATGTGCCTTCGTTCAGTCCTCCAAGCCTCCTATTTCCTTGTGTAGTTTCTCCTAGGTCCTCTAATTGTATCCTGTGTGATTCTCACCTCACACACTGCACTCACCTCTGAAATAACTACGCAATCCTGAAGGAGATAATTCCTTCTGCATGGATGAGTTTCCTTTATAGGAAAAATCCTCCAACTGATAGTACAATGTCCTTGTCTTTAATCTCAACTAGGTATTTCTCTGAATTGACATGCATGAGTTATTTATGTGAGAATATTCAGTTATCTGGAGTACACTAGTTGCATGCATGCATGCATTAACTGACTGAGCTCACAATTAGTTCCTCCCACTGTTTGGAACTAATTTAACTGGACTTAACTTTGTTAACTGAGCTAACTAATTACAACTCAAATACAACTCATCCTTATCTCCTCAATTAAGGGATAACTTCCTCAATCGAAGGGATAACTATTGCATGTCTTCACGAAGACTTCATGTTTGAATTTATCCAACTAATTAACTCAAGATGAATTAATTAATTATTTTTCAAACAGCTAGTGAGACTAAATTCAAATTTTAATTCTCAATTTTAATTTAGGGACTAATTAAAATTGGAATCTATCCTGAAATGCTATTTATAGCAATGCTATTTTTAGCATTTCTATTTTTTACTATTTCCAACAGAGTTGGAGTATATCCTGAAATGTTATTTATAGCAATATCATTTTTGAAATTTATTTTTGTTATTTTCAACGGCTAATAGGATGTTATAATCCATCAGGAATCGATTATCCTGTAATGATCTTCCACCATAGATCAATATTTTCATATGAGCAGGGTATCCAATATTTTGTGTGATTTTATGCTTCAGTTGTATCACTTTGTCTGTTATATTCACCCAAACTAATAAAGATTTCCCAGCAGGGGATTTTAGAAAGATTTGAAAATGAAATGGATTTACCATATGTCAAGACCCTATGTCCATCTTGTTGCCAAGAGGTCGTTCTGCTTCAGATGTCCTCTGTGGTGCTGAGACCTGTTTGGAGCGATTGTTGGGGCGGATCGAAAGAGGGGCCACCCCTTCTGAGCCAAATCTCTACACATGATCTGGTTTAGGCTTTAGAGAGCAAAAATTGGTGTGGAAATCCTAAATCGGAGGGCATTTTTCCTTTTTGACTTCAAAGCCTATTAGTTCGATGCCCGGGTACCCAAATCTGGTATTATCCCATCCATCTCTGTGACTTCGTGTTGGTTTGTTTGATGCGTATGCCCAGCCTACAGAATAGTGTTGATATGCAAGTATCTGGGTGTAACGAGATTTGTCCTATCTAGATCACGACAACAAAAGTGATTATGTGACAACAGAGGGGTCCCACGGAGCAGAACTAGAGTGTCGTGTAGGTTATCCCTGCTAATAACTCCGCTACTGCTGCCTTCATCAAATCCCCAAACCTAGCCACATAAGTATTGTCCAAGAAGCCCTATTCAACCAATTTAATAGGGATGGTATGATATCTTCAACAAGATGGAGTGGGATGATGAATCACTTGTGCCAGAGCGATTTCACTTTGGTTACCCCGAGGGTGGATTTCGCCGCAGGGCCATGGTCTCCCTCTTCTGAAAGTTTCGAGAACCCTACGATCCATAATCCAGGTTGCCCTCGCCTATTAGGTGGTTCAACATGCGCCCACCCAGAGTTGTGAGCCCACTAGAGGCCAGGTACCTTGGATCTGTGGTTGCCATGCAAGCCCTCCAAGGGACTGATCTTGGTGTCTGATTCTATTCTTGCATACCCACACAGTGAAACCCTAGCGCTAACGAGCTCCATTTTCCTTCAGATTTCATTTAGAATTTAGAATTTAATAACTTACATAATAATATTATATAATTATTTATACTAATGTAACAATAAAATTATAATTTTGGGTAACTTTCCTTTCCTTAATTTAATATATAATATAATAATTTATTACTAATTTGATTAATAATATTTGTTCTTTACTATTTTTATCTATTTATTTATTTATTTCTTTTTTAAATTTTTTTTTATTTTTTGATTTTTTATTTCTAACAATTAGTTTCTTTTAACTTTATTAGTACTTTTATTTTTTTCTTATATACTGACCAGATTAGTTTAAATATACTATTAAATATTGATCTTAACACTCCCTTATTGCTCTTATTTTGATTAAAATAATTTATATTGACCAAATTATTTTTAACATTTTATTAAAGGTGTAGTTTAACTTATAAACGAAATGACCTTTTTCACGACCATTTTTCTGGCTAGTTTTAAACAAAATCTGATAGATATTTTTAAAAACTTGAGTTTAAATTATTTCCTTAGGGGCTTTCAAGGGTGTTGAATCCATCTATGCATTCAAAAATGTATTTTAAACAACAAAAAATCTTGAAATTGTATTGCCGGATTTTGGTGAATTTCGGTGAAAAAGGTTGTTTCATAAGTTAGACCATGCCTTTTATTAAATATTGACCCAAACTCTCTCTCTGGGCAGTGATTAGGGACTCTTTCCCACCTAGGTGGGAACCCCAAACTGGAGGTTCCAAATGATGGGCCTACTGGGGAGACGACAGGGTACATGCATCTCTATCCGTTGTTGCAATGCCAATGGATCTTTCTGGTCATCATTGGGACTCTTGTATGACGTTCTCGAATCAACAGACATCCTCTTCATGACTGAGACTCATACGAGCCATGTTTGACCTCTCCGAGATATTTCAAGGTACCATTGGTTCTTAGTTTGCAGGTAGGAGACAACGAGCTCAGGTTGGGTCAGAGGATTAGGTGGAGTTGCTTGTTTGGCTAGTGACTCATTCCAAAACATGATATATTTGGTAGCTAAAGATGAGTTTTCCAGGTTTATGTGGATTCAAATTAGCGTCAGGGTCTCTCCTCTGAGGGACATCTACATTACAGTCTGTTACTTTCCCCCAGCCTATTCACCATTTGTCATCCATAATGGCTCAAATGGGGACCCCTTTATAGACTTGTACACTGACATCACCCAATACTCTGTTGATGGAGAAGTCATCCTCCTAGTTGAATTCAATGCTCGTACTAGAGATCTCCAAATCCTTCTCCACGATCGATGAAAGGATGTGTTTTGTACTTAGGGGATAGATCTAGATTCAGTATGGCTTCACCGAATGTCAGATGTTGCTTTGGGGCCCACCACAGTTTATGGTAAGCATCTATTGCAGTTGGGGGTATCACTGGAGTTGTTGATTTTAAATGGTCTCCATGTTTCCCAAACTCCCATTTTTTCACATGCCGAGCATATGACAGGGGTGCAAGTGTAGTTGATTATGTCCTCACTAGCTAGAAATTGCTCCCTTTTATTCACCATCTCTCGATCTCCCCCACCCCCCTCGCTGATCATGCACTAATTTTCTTCTCTCTCTGGTTTGACCCTTCCCTTCAACCCCATCCTTCCCCTCGAGGCCCACCCCGAACCACCTTTCGATTTGATGAAGGCAACCCTGACATCTTCTCCTCTACCCTACGCATGATGCTCCCATCGGAGACCCAATTCTCCTTACTTGTTTCTGCTTCCACTAAATACACTCATCTTTCATCTACTATTTGGGAAGAAACAAACACTGAAATCCATCCCAGATTCCACTCGTTCCACTTCCATCTCCCCAAATGTCAGATCTTATCCCATGAAAAAACAGTACGATGACGAATGCAAGACTCTACATCGAGAACTTCGATATGATTTCACCCACTCTCAACCCTTCTACCCTAACCTCAAAGCTTCTTATCATCATCTCCTCCATGGCAAGAAATGACTCTTTGTCTCTCATAGAAGAAGGGAACTTTTTACTCTCCTTGCCCACTCCCATAAACAATTTTGGTGTACCATCCTTGCCCGATGCGCCCCTCTTCCACCTGACCTCGACCCTACATCCATGTTCTCTCACACTTCCAACCTTTACAATATTCCAGGGAAGGCCCAAATTCATGTTACCTCCCCACGCTCTTCCTGTTACCTATTCTCAAACAAAGATATTAAAGAGGCCATTTGGGCAATGAACAATAGCAATGCACCCGATGAGTAAGGCTACCAAGCAGAGTTCTTTAAGCATAGTTTTCATGTTTTGGTTAGCTACTTGGCTGATCTCTTCAACCATGTAGTCTGTGAAGTTTTTCCACTAACATGGTCACACCACATCATCCATCCGATCCACAAATCAGGTTCCAACTGAAATCCCAATAACTACAGAATGATCATGGTGGGCCACACGTTCTCAAAGTTGTATGCTATTGTTTTACATAGGAAGCTCTCTAGTGACCTTGAGCATAGACAACTTAGAGCTAGGGGACAAGCATGTTTTCAATTGACTCATCAGAGCATTGATCACATCTTCACCCTCTGCATCGACTCTTTGAAAGTCTACTATTGTTTCGTAGATTTTCGAAAAGCTTTTGACTCTGTTCCAATGGAAGCCTTACTCCAGAAACTCATAGATATTGGCATCTCATGTAGGTTTTAACCCCGTACAGAAATTACCTACATAAGAATTCTAAAACATAGAAAATAAACAATGCGAGAGCATAACACATAAAACACATATACACAAAGATTTTCCCTTGGATCCCAAAACCGGGACTACTAGGTTGATTTTTCATTATGTTCCTTTCAATGTTACAATACATGTTTATACATGTTGAAGCATCTAATACCATGGACTAAAAACCATCGCATCCAAAACCATAAACCGAAAACCATCGCGTCCAAAACCATGGACCGAAAACCATCGCGTCCAAAACCATGTGTGAAAACCATGCACAAAACCATAGGTAGGTCTGCCTAACCTAATATAGGGTCCAAAAAAGAAATTTCCCAAGGGCGCTACCCCGAACCCCATAGAGGGGGGCTACCCGCCCCCCTCAAACCCCCTGTGACCCTCCCACTGCGCAATCAATGCAACAAAGGGGGGGCTTTGCCCCCCCTCTAATGTGGGCTAGTCGTGGAAATAATTAAATTAGGACTGTGAATAGTCATCAGGAGATGAACTGAACAGTCACACCCTATTGTATGTAACAAAGACATACCTGATGGGATAAAGTGAATCAGTTTTTCTGCCTAATGGAGTTACTACCTAGCCTGACATGGTATCAGAGCCAACTCCTTTTTTTTAGCTCTCATGCTCTTTGTAACTCCTCTGTCTGTCTATCATATTCCTTTTATAAAACCTGCGCCCTGCTCTTCTGAAGCGCTGTCTTGTCCAGCGCTGCCCATACTGTCCTGAAAGAAGCGCTGTACATTAAAAATATTTTGTGAATGTTTTGACATTACAATTGAACGCTGGTTCTAACTTGTTTCAGTCGCGCCATTTCATTGAACACTGCTCTGATATGGTATTGGTATCAACGCGGCCTGATATGACATTCCATTGACAACATTGTGTGTTCTAATATTCTTTCATATATGTGAACGCTGTCTATTGAAATCTAGAGAAGAGTACCATCTCAAACGTGAACGCTGTGTGCTCTAATATTCTTTCATATATGTGAACATTGTCTATTGAAATCAGAGGAGACTACCATCTCAAACGTGAACCAAACCCTGGTTTACGCACAGTCCCATTCAGGGGAGTCTTCCATGTAATCGTACTGTTATCTGCTCCTTTCCTCTCAGTCCCATGTTTCTTTTGGAGTTTTCATTAATTCTTGGAGTTTCCCCCCTTCGGACTGCCAGGGGAAGGGGATGGATTCCCGCTCTGACTATACATAAAATCATAGACAGAAACGTCCGAGAATTTGACGAGGAGCTTGTCCGAGGTAGCCTTGATGAGGAGCTTGAATGCAAGAGGGAGTGTGCAGATCACATAATATGTAGCAGAATATTTGGTGGAGGAAAAACGTCCATGATGCATTGAGCCCTTTTAAAAGAGGCTGTATACTGCGTGTGCATTGAATGATTTTTATTGGTAGCCATGTACATTTTGAAAGTCATTCTTCTCTGTGTATTATGACAATGATTCAATGGGTACATGAAAACCTTATGTTAGAAGTTTTAGTGGACGATAATACCCTTTGAATGCCCTTTTGAGTACATTTTTACTATATATTGGCAGAAGTATTATCTTCTATCAGCAAAAGTTTTTTTTTACAGAATGCACTCAATCATATCCATGGTAGGAATAGTTCTCACTCGCAAGGAGAACTATCCTGAATGGTCCCGGATGATAAAACACACCCTCATCTTCAATGAGTTGTGGAAAGGAGTGTGTGTCAGAGAAGGAGACAATAACCCAGTACAGCCTACCTCAGACAAAGATCTCGTTATTTGGGAAAACAAGAACAACAAAGCTTATGCATTAATCGCAGCATATGTAAATGAAGAGGTGAGTCGCCATATTTTGTCATATTCAACTGCCTTTGAAGCTTTACAAAAGCTGAAAGAAATCTATGACTCATTCTGCACTTGAAGTCGTTCAACTCATGATTAAACTCTTCACTCTTGAACTGCAAAATAATGATCCTCTTGCTCTTGCATCTGAAGTAAAGTCTATAACGCATGATATAAAATCTACTAACGTTGAATTGGATATTCCTCTTATTGCTTTTCTCAAAGCACTTTATCCTACTTACTCCAATTATTTTGAGTCATTGAAAGCAAATGGAAATCTAAAAGATACAACCTTGACTCTCTTGTGAAAAAGTTTGCTGAAAGAGAGAAAGCTTTTGGAAAGAAGACAGCCCCTGAATCTTCTGAAGAGGCTGTGTGCCTTGCTCATAAAGAAAAGCATCTTGCTCAAGATTCTACAAGAGAAAGAGGTGGTCGAAGAGGAAGAGGAAGATATTTTAGAGGCGGGGGGCAGACATTCTCAAGGAGAAAAGGCAGATTTGCACTGCATTTGCTGCAAAAGAAATGGATGACAGGATGCCTCTACATGCAAGCTACCATGGGACACAATTGAGCAGAAAAGAAACCAACAGAAAGGTAAAACTGATGATACAGACAAAGGTAAAGCACCTGAATCCGCTCACCATGTTGAGGCACAATGTAACATTGGAGTAAATGAAGATTTATTTAATGCTTCACTTGCTTCTTGGAAAAATGATTGGTTGCTTGATTGAGGAGCAACCTGCCACATGACTCATAGAAAAGATTTTTTTGAAGATTTCATTGATAATGTTGATGGAGCAGTGTACTTTGCAGATCAATCAAAAATCAAGCCATCAGGGCTTGGCACAATCAGGCTTAAACTGCCTGGACTTCCAGACTTTCTTCTGCATCATGTTCTATATCTCCCACAACTCAAGAGAAACTTGTTGTCCTTGGTCCACATCCGCCAGCAAGGTCACTCCATTCATATGTTTGATGGCAAGCTTGAGGTAAGAAAAGCCTCTAATCACTCACTTGTCATGAGGGGAACAAAAGAAGAAAGGCTTCTCAAGCTGCAAGGAACCTCTGCTCATGCACAACATTTCTCATACAATTCTCATCATGAAGAAGGTAAATGTCCATCAAGTTTATTATGGCATGCTAGATTTGGACATTTGAACTATGACAGCCTCCGCTTGTTGAAGAAAAATGGTGTTTTTGGTTTGCCTACAATTCCTAGAAAACTTAAGCAATGTGATGCTTGCATTCTAGGAAAGCATAGCAAACAGTCTTTTCATGATTCGCATTGAAGAGCACATAGGAAACTTGAACTCATTCATTTAGATTTATGTGCTCCAATGCCTATTTCTTCTACAAATGGAAATAAATATATCATGACGTTTATTGATGACTACACCAAAATGTGTTGGGTTTATTTATTGAAGAAAAAATCTGATGCTTTCCAAACATTCAAGAATTTTCATAAATGGATTGAAAATGATGCACAAACTCATATTGGGTCTATTCGCACTAATAATGGAAAGAATATACATCAAATGAATTTGAAAACTATCTTCGCCAACATGGGATCAAACATCAAACAACTGTGCCTTATAATCCCCAACAGAATGGTGTAGCTGAAAGAATTAATAGAACAATCTTGAATATGGTACGATCCATGCTTTTCTTCAAAAATGTAAAG